>JAGDYQ010000118.1:69371-214371 GCA_021962125.1 Bulinus truncatus
GTACCTTCAGGTCGACGACAGTCGAGCACTTTACCGCACGACTGTCCGTCCCCCTCGTAGATGAAGCGTAGAATTATTCTATTTCTGTAACCACGGCTATAAATAGATTGAGTGGTAAGCATTACGCCCATTCGCATTGCTAAACTTCCCCCGCAAATTAAGTCAGATAGCCATTTAAATCAGGGGTGGAACAGGGGCGGGGGGGGGGAGAGACTTTCACCAGGACTTGAAAAATTCTCGAGGTTCTCATCATGGTTAAATCTCAGGACGCCATCGTTCAGCAGTCAAAGCGTTCTGCCCCGCTCGATAGGGTTTTTAGAACCGTCAAAAAAGTAAGCTCCCTTCCCCCCCTCCCCCCAACACGTTAATAGAAATAAGTCATTTAAAAATAAGGGGATGGGTGGGGGGAAATCTTCTATACTGAGTCCCCTTACTAATCTTCAGCTACGTCACTTTAAGGGTAGGGGGAAGGGGTGGGGAGGCGTCTAGGTCAGTGGTGGCGAAACCTATGGCACGCGAGCTACAGTCAGAACGCAGAGCATCATCAGTCGCACGCAATACTAAAATACTAAAATATCCCTTTCTTTAATTTTAATTGGAGTTTTGGCACTTTGTTACATTAGTTGGATGGATAGAAATATACATATAGGTAGACAGACACCATTGAGATAGATAGATAGATAGATAGATAGATAGATAGATAGATAGATAGATAGATAGATAGATAGATAGATAGATAGATAGATAGATAGATAGATAGATAGATAGATAGATCATCTTTCTTCCATGTCGTCAAGTAACAAGAAATATATCACACAATCCCCATCCACCCTGCCCTCCCTACCCCCAAAATACCCCTACCCGAAAAAGGTTCGCCAATGTACCTTCCTTGTGTCATTGTCAATCGTAGAAAAAGTACGAAATAGCGCTCTTACCGAGCTGCTTATATCTGGACACTGTTCCCCCGTCCTCTGTCTACTTTGCCACCAACCGTTATGTTTTCGCTGAGCATACAAAAGACAACAATACATACAGCAATACATACCACAGTACATACAACAAATATAATGTTCATCTCAAACGCAATGAGATTGGGTTTACGCTCGGCAATGGTGTTATCTCTTTATCTCTTGTTAAATCACACACACACACACACACACAGTGTCTGTTCTTGACCGGGCTAAGGATTGGGTCAACACGGGGGGGGGAGGTCAGAAATCTACGATGCGATCATGTGATAACTAGACGCGCAGTGTGGGAGGAGAAGGAGGGGTGGGGGGGGGGGTCCAACGGCACTGATCTGTATAAAAATATCTTCCCAACGGATATGTCGCCATTGCACTTTGCAGGTATCGGTTGTTTCCCTAACCTCAAATGGCAGAACCGTTCAGTTGTGTAAACGGCCAAACTTGCCAATGGCATAAGGCGCGCGTAGCCCTAATAGGGACCACCCTCCAGAAACGGAATTAAAGTTTATCGACTAAATGCCGGATAATTTCTAAATTGAATATATATATATATATAAATATAAAGCTTTATCCGGTACACTTATATTTTTGTTACTTTAACAGGTCACGTTTACCATTATAACATTTTATGTTGTTTATTATTAGTTTTAAAAAAATAAAGCTTCATTATTTACTGCGCTACTTTTACAGAGATATTTCGTCGTCTCCAATTAAATTGAATGCCTCCACATAGCTATAAAAACAAATGAATGCAATTACTTTGAGAATATATCTTCTCCATGTATATAAACCTTTAACTTTGTTTCTTCTTCTGGATATTATGTTAAATGATAGCTGAGCCTGTTTCTTAGCTGTATAGACCAGCAGTCTGAAAACATTTCATTCAACAGGCATAAGATTAGTATGTGGAACAATAAGTTAAATAAACTAAGACCCCGCTTAACGCTGTTTCGTTTAGAGCTGTTTCGGTTTAACGCTCTTTTATTTGAATTGTGGGATTCCCACATCGATATGAATGAAATAGTGGAAGAAATGGTTGAATTAGCGAAACAAACCAGTTTAGTTGAGGTAAATGTGGAAGATCTCGAAGAAATAGTGCAAGAAATAGCAGCAAGTCTTTCTAATGATGAGCTCAAGGAATTAGCGGACCAAGAAGAACACACATACAGTTACTTTCATCTTCCCCTAACCCTATTATTTACTTGATGAGATAACCTCGTTTAACGCTGTTTCATATTACGCTCTACTTTGATGGAACGTATACCCCGCATTAAGCGCCCGGGTCTTACTGTAAATTTACTACGGGAGCACACGGGCACTATTGAGGGGAGTGGGGGAGAGAGAGAAGTTTTAAAAGGCAGAAAGTTTTACTGCATACGTTCATTTAAAAAAAAAACCAGTATCTAGATTATATATCTTACTTATATATAAAAATATAGTTACTGTGTGATATTTCGGGGCCCAATATTTTCTTCTTTGACCGACGTAGATCGAGTTCTGCGTAACGCAACTGAGATTACGGGAGAATATTAAAACAATATTAAAACGCATATTGGAAATCATATAATCAATCAGCAATAAAACCAATGTCTCATTTAACAAAACAAAAAACAATTTTTATCCAGGCATTCCGTTACATTTTGAGTGACCGTTGTCCGATTTATCATACAGTGCAATGGCCGGCATTAAGACTCACTATATGCCTCGTCACAGGCAGACGATAACTAAAACTTTGGCTGAGATTTATTTCCCTTTTCCCCCAAGTGTTAAGTTGTCATAGTGAAACGTGCAACTCTCTACAATGCCAATACAAACAATAAAAATAGGAGAGTTTGCTGGATTGACGAGACAATACGAGATTTGTTGTTTGTGTTTTGCTTGTCATAAAACATATGTTTTGTAGAGGTAAAGATAGGAAAGGGATATGTTTTGTAGAGGTAAAGATGGGAAAGGGATATGTTTTGTAGAGGTAAAGATAGGAAAGGGATATGTTTTGTAGAGGTAAGGATAGGAAAGGGATATGTTTTGTAGAGGTAAAGATAGGATAGGGATATGTTTTGTAGAGGTAAAGATAGGAAAGGGATATGTTTTGTAGAGGTAAAGATTGAGAAATGGATATGTTTTTGATAGGAAAAGATAGGAAAGGGATGCGTTTTACATAAGCGAGGATAGGAAAAGGGTGAGTTTTGTATTAGTCAAGATAGAAAGGTTTTTTTTGTATAGGCAATGATTGGAAAGAGATACGTTTAGTTTAGTTCAAGATAGAAAAGGGGTGTGTTTTGTATTTTTAAAGATAGGAAAGGGGTGTGTTTTGTATTTGTAAAGATAGAAAAGGGGTGTGTTTTGTATTTGTAAAGATAGGAAAGGGGTGTGTTTTGTATTTGTAAAGATAGGAAAGGGGTGTGTTTTGTATTTGTAAAGATAGGAAAGGGGTGTGTTTGTATTTGTAAAGATAGGAAAGGGGTGTGTTTTGTATTTGTAAAGATAGGAAAGGGGTGTGTTTTGTATTTGTAAAGATAGGAAAGGGGTGTATTTTGTAAAGGCAATAATAAAACGTGAATACGTTTTGTATTGGCGAAGATAGGACAGGAAATGATTGTTACAGAACATCGGATAGGGCGATATCTGTCAGACTCATTCAATTCACTAGGCCGGATAGTTGGACAGCTGCTGTTTTATGAGACCGTGACCGACGCAAGTGGGTGCGACCCAAATCCATGATATGGGCTCAAGGCTATTTAAGCCTCGTCGGCAGCGCCGAACCTAGGGATTTGGGGGCCCGGGGGCTTGGCCTCTTTGGGGGCCCCTTCATTTTGACATTCGACATCATGACATGAGATAATCTACATAATGTTTAATGTAAAAAAAAATTTTGGGTCCCCTCCAAGCTTAGGCCCGGGGGGAACTTACGAATTTGGACACCCCTCTCCCACCCTAGGTACGCCTCTGCTCGTCGGATTTAGGGCTCTGTTCTAAAAATATCTTAGCGATGGGAAGGTGTGTGTGTGTGTGTGAGATCAGAGGAGCCCGAGTTGGTGAGGATTTTCAGGGGGGCCCATAATCATCTGTCGGCGACCCTGGTGAGATTACCATCTGGCCATGCCTTAGTTCCCAGGAAATATGACCTCTAGATATGTCAATGAATCCTGGAACGGACACAGTCATAACCCATAGCTTCACACAACAACAAAACAAACCTCGGATACTCTTGTATTAGTATGACTTAGCATCGTGCGCAACAAGAAGTTCAATTGCACGTTTGGGCTCTAGCCCACCGTCGGTATGAAATTCATCGTAACGGATAGTATGGTGTCATATGGTTTGATGCATCTCGCTAATTGAACTGACTACATCCGATGTCAACAGCCCAAGGCCACCGGGAAAATTAGATGTGATATCTATGGTAGCTCGGCTTGTTGACACTGTAGATGAAAAGTCTGGGTCAGGGGGTGGGCAAAGTTTTCGAGCCGCGAGCCGCATTGAGTTATTAAATGTGTACAGAAAGGGCAGCATCAACAGCTTATGAAATGAAGTTTGGATATGAAATATAATAAATCAAGCCTACGGGCTGCAGATTTTTTCATGCCTGGTCTAGTAGTCGGTTACTTGCTAATTATTTATTTATATGTATTACATAGTGTGAACATGGTGATGTGTACGGCCATTATTTGTTGTTGCCTTAGGCAGAGAGTTCCAGAGATATTGGTGGCCAAAGGCAAAACTTCATGCGTAGAGCCATATAGCTCCAGAAATTACGAGTAGGGTTGCCATTTAGCAGTATGAGTGGGGGGGGGGGCTTTAGACGATTACCCGTTATGCAGCTAATTGCCATGGTTACTGGAATAAACAAACTCGAGACATGATCATCTAATATGTCAGCATAAATGTTACAATCTTTGAAATTTATGTCAGCATAAATGTTACAATCTTTGAAATTTATGTCAGCATAAATGTTACAATCTTTGAAATTTATGTCAGCATAAATGTTACAATCTTTGAAATTTATGTCAGCATAAATGTTACAATCTTTGAAATTATGTCAGCATAAACGTTACAATCTTTGAAAAAGTCACTCAAATGTTTCAATGTACGATTGATTTTGCAATGCATTAAGCAACAATTTTTTTTCTCTTGCGATAATCCAACTTTTTATCAGAATACTCCCGTCAGGCTTATAACAAAAATAAAACCATGATACATATTAAAGTAAAGTTCCCTTAGCCCTAATGGGCCATCGGGGCAGATGAAGTGTAGAATTCATCTGTTTTCTATAACCTCGGTAATAGTTCGTCCATCGTATTCGATGAAGACCATCTAGTCATCAGAGGTTGGAGTGTTGGTTGGTGGGTGTCGGTGTGTGCGCGGATGGCTGACTAGTCCAATCCTTGCATGGAAATGTCTATGACAGTGGGGACAGGGAATGGTGGCTGTCAGATGGTGGTCGGCAGCGCGAGCTTTGCGAACCAGGCGTCGCGTTTCAGCAGCAACAGTTCTATTTGCCTCACATAACCCAGCGCTTATGTGAACAGAGTGACGCCACAAAGCTCTGTCCTGGGCATCTTCCTCCCAGCAATCAGGATCCATGTTGAAAGCCTTCAAAGAGGACTTCAGCGTGTCCTTGTAGCGCTTTTTCTGGCCTCCGCGAGAGCGCTTTCCCTGCTGCAGTTCTCCGTAGAAGATCTTTCGAGGCAGTCGGTGGTCTGGCATGCGAGCTAGGTGGCCTGCCCAGCGAAGCTGAGAGCGCATTAGTATGGAGTAGATGCTGGACATGTTGGCTCTGGCAAGGACTTCAGTGTCGGGAACCTTGTCTTGCCATCTGATCCTCATTATGCGCCTGAGGCAGGTTGTGTGAAAGTGGTTGAGTTTCTTGGCATGGCGCTGGTAGACTGTCCAGGTTTCGCTTGCGTACAGTAGTTTTGGGAGGACGATGGCGTGATACACCTTCAACTTGGTGGGTAGGCTGATACCTCTTCTGTTCCAGACGTTGGAGTGAAGTCTACCAAAGGCTGCACTGGCTTTGGCGATTCGTGCGATAACTTCGTCGTCCATTACAACACAACGAGAGAGAGTGCTGCCAAGGTAGGTGAATTTCTCCACCGTGTTCAGTTTCTGGCCGTTAACGTGGATGTTGGGGTCAATGTATTGTTTGCCTGGGGCTGGTTGGTACATCACTTCGGTTTTCTGTGTGCTGATGGTGAGACCAAAGTTGAGGCATGCACGTGAGAATTGGTCGACGCAGTGTTGCATGTTGGTTTCTGAATCTGCATTTAGAGCGCAGTCGTCGGCGAATAGGAATTCTCTCGTGGTGTCTGTCAGGACCTTTGTTTTGGCTTGGAGCCTTCTGAGGTTGAATAGGCCACCATCAGTGCGGTATCTCAGCCCAATGCCCATCTCACTGCCTTTGAAGGCATCTGTCAGCATTGCGGGGAACATGAGACTGAATAGGGTCGGCGCTAGGACGCAGCCCTGTTTCATTCCATTTGTGACTGCGAATGGTTGGGATGCTTCACCGTTGTCCTGCACCCTGGCCTGCATGCCATCGTGAAACTGTCGCACGATGGAGACGACCTTTGAGGGACATCCGTATTTAGCCATGATCTTCCATAAGCCATCTCTGCTGACGGTGTCAAATGCTTTGGTGAGGTCAACAGATCAGTGTTCTGTTCCTGACACTTCTCTTGGAGCTGCCTGGCAGCGAACACCATGTCAACTGTTCCCTGTTCTTTTCTGAACCCACACTGACTTTCAGGCAGGAGACCTTGTTGTTCCAGGTGTACGTTGAGTCTGTTGAGGAGGAGTCGGGCGAGGACTTTCCCTGCTATGGATAGCAAGGAAATGCCGCGGTGATTGTCACAGGCATGGCGATTTCCTTTTTGCTTGTAAAGATGTATGATGGAGGCATCCTTGAAGTCCTGGGGTAGTGTCTCTGTTTGCCATATTAGAATGAAGAGCTGAAGGAGATTTTTTGTCAAAGCTTGGCCACCTTCCTTATAGATTTCTGCCGAGATGGCATCTGATCCAGGCGCTTTGCCGTTGGACAGCTGTCTAATTGCTGTGGTGATCTCAACAAAGGTGGGTGGATCAGCAAGTGTGGTATTAGTGGCGACCTGAGGTAAAAGCTGGATAGCTTCGTCGCTGATGGTAGACGGGCGATTGAGCACGTTGTCGAAATGTTCAGCCCATCTCTGCAAATTTTTTTCCTTTTCTGTAATCAGGTGAGACCCATCTAAGCTGAGCAGCGGTAACGAACCGTTTGAAGTCGGGCCGAAGATTTCTTTCAGACCAGCATAGAAATTTTTCATGTCGTGCCTGTCAGCAAAGGCCTGAATCTCATCTGCCCTGTTGCTCAGCCATGTGTCTTGCATCTGGCGGAGTTTGAGTGGACAAGTTCTGCGCGTGTTGCTCAAAGCAACTTTCTTGGCCACAGACCCAGCGTCGTCCAAGTGTGTTTTGTGTGCGCGGTATTTCTCGTCAAGAAGTAGCTTGATCTCCGCGCTGTTGTCGTCAAACCAATCCCGGTGGTGCCTGGGAGAAGGCCCCAGAAGTTCAGCGGCGGTGCTGTAGACGGTTTCGCGTAGTTTGGCCCAGGTTTCTTCCACGCTCAGGTTGTTCAGCTTCAACGAGTCTAGGCGTTCTTCCAGTGTCTGTTTTAGTGACTGCCTGATGGTTTCATCACTAAGTTTGTTAACGTTTAGTCGCTTCGGTGGCTTTGCTCCCTGAGGTCGTCTCTTAGGCAGGATGCGGATATTCATCTTAGACATAATTAGACGGTGATCCGTCCAGCAGTCTGCACCACACATGGCCTTGGTCACACGAACGTCCTGCCTGTCCCTCTTCCTGACAATCACAAAATCTATGAGATGCCAGTGTTTGGAGCGAGGGTGCATCCAAGATGTCTTGTTGCGCGTTGGGAGGCAGAAGATTGTATTAGTGATGAGGAGTTCGTGCTGGGAGTAAGAGGTTGAGTAAGAGAAGCCCGTTGCTGTTGCATTTTCCAACTCCCGTGTTTGCCAATGACTCCATCCCAGGACGTGTTGTCCGCTCCGACTCGGGCATTGAGGTCACCGAGGATGACAAGCTTGTCAGATTTGGGGACTGCTTTGATGGCTTTGTCCAATTCTTCATAAAATTAATTCTTGACCTCGTCAGGATTGGTCATACGTACTGATAAGGGTTAGGCATCTTTTCCTGTTATCAAGGGGTAGCTTCATGGTCATGAGACGGTCATTTATCCCCTTAGGCGGTCCTAGCAGTGTTCTTGCAAGAGTGGTCTTGATTGCAAAACCTACTCCTGCCTCGCGTTTCTCCTCACTGCTTCAGCCGCTCCAGAAAAAGGTGTATCCCGAGGCACAAAGTTCACCTTCGTCGGCTAGTCGGGTCTCACTGAGTGCTGCAATGTCTATGTGGTACCTTGCAAGCTCTTGTCCTATAATAGCAGTTCTTCTGTGTGGTCTGTCACTGTCGGTTTTGTCCATGAGTGTACGTACGTTCCATGAGCCGAGTTTAAGAGGAATGGTCCTTGTTTTTTTCAATTTGTTAGTTTTTCGACCGCTAGAAAGGGGTTCCCTCCAGCTGCGGTGTGCTGGCCAGGAGTGGGTGGAGCAGGCAATGTTTGGGGCACCTTTTCTAGCCCGTTCCCCATGCTACGGGGGTGAGCAGTGCTGTCCTAAAGAGGGCTGCTCAGTCGCTCGGGGGGCTTCCGAACCTCGCTGCTGCTCCGGTACAGCAAGGAGCGACCCTATGGCCCGAGCCGCCTGCGTGCAGGTCTGCGGCTAAGACTTCCAGTGAACCCTCACCTGTCGCGTCGTCATTCGCCTGTCGCCGCAGGACTTGGGAGATGGAATAGAAGGATGACTAGATGACTTGCGCTGTGATTTTGATTAAAGTGAAGAAGAGTTGCGCACCGTCGACCTCACTCTCTCGCCCGCTCCCCAGTGCTCCAGTGGCAAGCGGATTGCAAGACAACTTGCCGGGGTTGAGGTGCATCTCATAGCCGTCGACAGAGATATCTTCTGAGCGCCTTAAGCAAGCTGAGCAAGCCCCTGTTTGAAGTCAGAGTTTTCCTTCTCCTAGATAGGCTTGCCTGAAGAGGCTAGGCGAGCCCTATCTGCCCCGGCTTGAAGTAAGAGTTTTCCTTCTCCTAGATAGGTTTGCCTGAAGAGGCTAAGCGAGCCCTATCTGCCCCGGTTTGAGGTCAGAGTTTTCCTTCTCGGTATATGAATGTATGGTTAGCACAACGCCCAGCCGCCTTTACTTCCTCAACTTAAAACAGGTAGCCTAACCACTTAAAGCAGCTTAGACCTGTGGGACTTGAATCAACTTTCACCGGGATCTGAACAATTTCTCTCAGGTCTACATGGCTGGGGGACGGATGGTCGTGTGGTAACGCCCTCGACTGTCGACCTGAAGGTAACTGGTTCGATCTCCGGTGAGGACCAAGAAAATTTTTCAGATCTTGGCTCAAGTTCTCGATATATCTCCCGTGGTGCCTCCATGGCCATCGCACTATTGGCTATGGTGGGGATGAAAGAAGGGCACCATAAAAACCGTCCCATTAGTGGTTTAAAGGATCTAAGGGATTTCATATTATCTTACAGGGACTTCACACACACCTCTTGGCCACCTGTCCCGCTCATGATTCCTACATTTGTATTTGAGATCTCATGAACTCGGCTCTGGTATCCTAAATGGCAGGCACTTTGTGACACGGATAGAGAAGTTTTATTATTTAAAAAAAAATTACGCCAAGGTTTCTATTTATTTATGTTGACTTGACGACTCGGGCAGTGCTTACCTAATACATAATCGTCTTGCCTGGCGTACGTACGAGTGAGCGTGTGTATAACTTCCGCGGCTAAAAATAGACTGGGGAATTCCAAAATTTTAGTCTCACTCAAGGGGAGTTACCTCTTGCTTGGCTAAAAATAATACTCGCCGGTCCGGGTACCGGGCCTTTGATCTAGTATTTAATATACTGAAATGCCAAAAAGTCATGAAAACAAAATATATTTTACCCTAAAATACCAAAATAAACACAATTTGACCCAGAATGAGACAGAAACAGTCAATCGAGTTGAGATGACTGCACTTTTACATATATTGACCTGACCTACAGAACAACAATAATATTATTTCTACTAAGCATACGGAGAAAATTGTTGGAAAATCTTGAGGGGTGGGGGGGTGTGGAGGGGAAAGGGGGGGAGACTGGGGGAGGGGGGGAGTTATTGTATGCATATTATTAATGAAGTTTTCTAGTTTCCCTTACCTCTTGGCGACGGCCTTAATCCCAAAATAGAATATTTACTATTTAATATGTTTAATCCTATGTTTTAACGAAGTTTTTTTTTGTTCAATGATTATCCTAATCTATTTCTGTTTAAACTTACATAACGTCAACTTTCATCCTAATTAAAGGCTTTATTTTTAGTCAAATCAATCATAATCTGCTTTTTTTATTTAAAAAAAAAATCTACAAAAACTGAGCTAAATAAATGAAAGCTAATCTATTTATCGATCCATTACATAAAAACATCGATACACTCCCCCCCCCCTCATCGGCATTTCCCATAATTTCATTGATTGGCTATTTAATACTATCCCGTCTCGTATTTTATATGTTTATCAAACTGGTTTTACAAAAAAAAAAAAATCCATGACAAATTGGCATGCAGTGTAACCAGCAAGTGAGCCAGATTATGCCAGATTTTTTTTTGGTTTGGCTATTTAAACAAGGTCCAAAGTGTGTTGCCTAGGCTTGTCACTTGTAAGGCCAGGGGATTTACGTAATATTCACACGATACATTTAGCCTGTAGACATAACTTGCATTTACGATTGCCAGTCAGTCAATGTCAGACATAATACGGAGATATTAAGTCAAGCATGACTTAAATTTTTTTTAGATCAACCAAGTGTGATATCTGCGATCCTAGGCGATATCCATCATGAAATAAATGGAACTGTTTAGGTGGCTCAGTGGTTCTCAGCTTTTTAGAAGTCGCCCTGAGCTTTTGCATTTATTTTTCCACATGGCACTAAACTTTGGCATTTTTCTCCATAACACTAAACTTTGACATTTTTCTCCATAACACTAAACTTTTACATTTTTCTCCATAACACTTAACTTTGACATTTTTCGACATAACACTAAACTTTGACATTTTTCTAACACTGCACTTTGATATTTTTTCTCCATAACACTAAACTTTGACATTTTTCTCCATAACACTAAACTTTGGCATTTTTCTCCATAACACTAAACTTTGACATTTTTCACCATAACACTAAACTTTGACATTTTTCTCCATAACACTAAACTTTGAAATTTTCTTCCATAACACTAAACTTTGACATTTTTCTCCATAACACTAAACTTTGACATTTTTCTCCATAACACTGCACATTAATATTTTTTCTCCATAACACTAAACTTTGACATTTTTCTCCATAACACTAAACTTTGACATTTTTCTCCATAACACTGCACTTTAATATTTTTTCTCCATAACACTAAACTTTGACATTTTTCTCCATACCACTAAACTTTGACATTTTTCTCCATAACACTAAACTTTGACATTTTTCTCCATAACACTAAACTTTGACATTTTTCTCCATAACACTTAACTTTGTCATTTTTCTCCATAACACTAAACTTTGACATTTTTCTAACACTGCACTTTGATATTTTTTCTCCATAACACTAAACTTTGACATTTTTCTCTATAACACTAAACTTTGACATTTTTCTCCATAAACTAAACTTTGACATTTTTCTCCATAACACTAAACTTTGACATTTTTCTCCATAACACTGCACTTTGCTAAATAATCATCTCCACTTTTTGGAGAAAAAATTCCATGGGTGAACTATTGGTCAACTTATTCTACTTATTTATTTGATTTTTGCAGAACACTTGAAGTGGCTACACAGAACACCAACGTCACCCAAATTACAAATTGAGAAACACTGAAGTAGAAAAAAGATCGTTTCAAGTCACGCAGTGACCATCACTGATGGTATTAGTCGTTTCAAGTCACGTAGTGAACATCACTGATGGTAGTAGTCGTTTCAAGTCGCAGTGTGACCATCACTGATGGGAGTAGTCGTTTCAAATCACGTAGTGACCATCAATGATGGTAGTAGTCGTTTCAAGTCACAGTGTGACCATCACTGATGGTAGTAGTCGTTTCAAGTCACAGTGTGACCATCACTGATGGTAGTAGTCGTTTCAAGTCACAGTGTGACCATCACTGTTGGTAGTAGTCGTTTCAAGTCACAGTGTGACCATCACTGATGGTAGTAGTCGTTTCAAGTTACAGTGTGACCATCACTGATGGTAGTAGTCGTTTCAAGTCACATTGTGACCATCACTGATGGTACTAGTCGTTTCAAGTCACAGTGTGACCATCACTGATGGTACTAGTCATTTCAAGTCACAATTTGACCATCACTGATGGTAGTAGTCTTTGGTAAACCACTACCCCGAGGCAAATCGTGTATTTTATTTTTTTTTCCCCAAGCATTTCCACAGTCTCTGAAGATCAACACTCCTACGTTCGATTATTTCCTTTAATAAATCAATATCGATCTGGTAGGTATAAACAAAGCAAGCTCCACTCCCCCCCTCTCCCGTCCAATCGCCACCCCCCCCCCCCCTGTTTATTCCACGCATCTCCTCCTTGCTGCAGGCGTTTTTTTTTTTTGCTTTTATTTTTATATAGTTTTTTCCTCCCTTAATAATTGGCTAGTAAATGTATAGAGAGTGTGTATGTGTGCATATGTGTGTGTTCTGAGGGAGACAGAGAAAGAGAGAGAGAGAGAGAGAGAAAATAGTGAGACAGAGAGAAATGAGAGAGAGAAAAGAGACGCAGAGAGATGAAGAGAAAGAGAGAGAGAGAGAGAGAGAGAGAGGTTAAAAAACTATGTAACCCCCGGAGAGCTGCTGTGTTTGCTTTCAACCAGTTTTTGTTGGTTGTCAATGGCAACCACAGCCAAACGGGGCCATGAGTCCACGCGAACCACAACAACAACAACAGCAACAAACAACAACCAAGGGTGGAGAAGTTAAGTTGACAGCCATGTTACTTCCGACAAGGGGGTCGGCGTACCTACGTCTTGTCGTCTGAACGCTGTTTCACGACGTGTCATGAAGGCGGGGGGAGGGCACGCACCGCTGTAATCATTCGTCATAATCAACAGGACTAATTGACAAACCCCCATTGGTTTTTTTCTGCTTCCATTACAACAGCGAATCTCATTACAAGAGTGAATCACATTACAAGAGTGAATCACATCATGTAAGGAAGTTTGCATTGACGGGGATCTCGTGGCGTAATAACAAATTATAACAGCTATGTATATAACAGCTATGTATATAACAAATGTGTTTATAACAGCTTTGTTTATAACAGCTGTGTCTATCGAAGGATATTTAAAAAGAAAAAGAACTCTCTTGGTTATCAATGAATGTAAACATGATGAGTGGGATAGGGGGGGGGGGAGGCCTCTAAATGGATGTAAACAAACCACCGTTTGCTCTCAACGAAAGTACACATATATGGGGAGAGGGGTGGAATGCAGTAATCATCTTATAGCAGGGCGCGTGATCATTTCTCTTTTTTTTTTAAATCTTGGCTGAAATAATGGCAGCAGGGGCTACAACCTTGGGAATATGGTGTCCCCCCCTGAGAAACTTTTAAAACTTCCCTCCCCCCCCCCCCCCCGCCTACCCTTATTTTTATTTAATCCACGAAATGAGGCCCAACTACATTGCAACTATGTAAATAAATTAAAATTAATTTAGAAGGCTCGGAGAAGCCCTGAAAAAAAGTGCAGACGTTGCCTCCCTACCCCTCCCCCCCATTACGCTGGCCTTGGTTCTAGAAAGAGTACTTAAGCCGATTGGGCATCCATCTTGCATACCCCCGTTAAAAGAATTTTTCCTAGCTTTAAACTAAATCTAAATCTGGTTCTTAGAAGGGTTGCCTAAACCAAATATCGATTAAGGCAAAACTACAAGGACCCTGATCTTACTGGACGTACAGGGCGTGAGAACCTCTCCGGTGGGTCGGTCACTGTAAAAGCAAAGGACGGCACCTTTTCATTTAAAACAATGCACAGGATAGTGCTCAAAACAGTGCTCAGAACAGTGTACATGACAATATACCGAACAGTGTACAGAACAGTGGACAGAACAGTGTACAGGACAGTGTGCAGGACAGTGTAAGGACAGTGTACAGAACAGTGCACAGAACAGTGCACAGAACAGTGTACAGGAAAATGTACAGAATAGTGTACAGAACAGTGCACAGAATAGTGCTCAGAACAGTGCACAAAACAGTGTACAGGACAGTGTACAGAACAGTGTACAGAACAGTGCACAGAATAGTGCTCAGAACAGTGTACAGGAAAATGTACAGGACAATGTATTAGCAGTTGTTTTTGTTTTTGTGTCTCCAGTTCATATGTACATACACATATACATGTATATATATATTTCTATTAAAGCAAATGTGTTCGAATATTTAACGCAATGACTAATTTATCATTTGTGTGTGTGTGTCTCAGTAACAATGGAAAAAAATAGTCCTTTACCGCTAAACTTGGCACCGTTTTCAGCAAGTTCAATGTACCGTGAAATAAAATACCATGACAGGGAGATTTTTTTTAAAAAAACCGATCATGGGTGTTTATGGATGAAGGGAGATCATTAAGACTAATCCGTTTGAAAATTTCAATTAGAATCGATGGTATTTAGTTTTTCAATCTCTGCAAATGTGGAATTATAATTTATTTTTTTTTGGGTCAGTGTATTCATGGACTCCGCACGTGGGACGAAACTTGCAGGAGTCCTCAAGCCTTTGTGGGCCCAACCTCTTCAGAAAAGTACTTCGTTTATACAGCTTTTTATGAAGCTGAGCCCCTTAAGTATGGCAACGAGGCAATGGGGCAGTGGGGTCCCAGCTGCCCAGGGTCGTTGCTATAAAAAAAGGCACGTTTGAGCGGCTGCCTAGGGCCTCAACCGCTCAGAGGTCCCCTTTTTCAGTTTTCGCCCCTAACCCAATGATACTAAAGAGGTTTCACATTCACATGCGACCGGGTGGGGTGGGGTGGGGGGGGGGCTAGATTTTCTTGTGACCTGCGGCCGTGATGAACCCGTTGATTAATAAATAAACAGTTGTTTTTTTTTTTGTTGTTCTTTTTGTTTTGACTAACAAAAAGGATAAACTTTTGACTTATTAGTTTAAGTTCCCCCAGGCACCACATCGGTTAAGGGTAGGATTATGATGATGATGATAATGATGGAGATGATTATGATGGAGATGATAATGATGGAGATGATTATGATGGAGATGATAATGATGGAGATGATTATGATGAAGATGATAATGATGGAGATGATTATGATGGAGATGATAATGATGGAGATGATAATGATGGAGATTATGATGATGATAATGATGGAGATGATGATGATGATGATAATGATGAATATACAACGAAAAATCATCCAGTATTCCGAACATTAGATTGTGTACATATTGCGACCCTGTTTACTGGCAGTCTAAGTAATGGGTCGTCAAAATGTAAACAATGACTTGAGCAAGAAAACTTACACTGCATACGTAGCATTGGCTATAGTGATGCTGAAGATAACGCTAAATCACCACTGTAGCATTGGCTATAGTGATGCTGTAGATAACGCTAAATCACCACTGTAGCATTGGCTATAGTGATGTTGTAGATAACGCTAAATCACCACTGTAGCATTGGCTATGAAGATGTTGTAGATAACGCTAAATCACCACTGTAGCATTGGCTATGAAGATGTTGTAGATAACGCTAAATCACCAGTCAAATCATCGGTTATAGTGGGTTTGTATATAAAACACCATCACCAATGTAACCTTTGATATGATGAGGTTGTTGACTATTCCGCCATCAGGAATGAAGCCTCGGTTAGGGTTAAGATTAAGAACGCAAATTTTTGTCTCCATGTTAGTCACGTCATCAGTTTAGCCTCAAGTTAAATAAAATTAAAAAAAAAAAACATGACGGAGACCGAAATGCAGCACTATACAATATAATAATAGCGCTGTGGGTTCTGCGTTAAATCGAAAGTAAAGAATTAATACAACAGTATTCCAATTTAAAATACAATCATGAAAAAAAAAAAATCGGATCTGCCCGAAACCAAAAAAATAACCTCGCCTGTCGATCAAGTCTAAGGGGATATAACTCTATGCAAATGTTTTGCAGGGTACAGCTAGTTACTTTTTAATTCACGAAGAGGACGAATAATACTCGGGATAATAGCGAATTGTAACTTGACGACACACGTCATGTTGTATTCTATTGCGCCGGATGAGGATATTGTTTAGATTTGAGTGTTTATCTGGCTAAGCTAATCATAAACTGTCCAGTTAGGATAAGAATCTTCGAGTTGCGTTTGCACTAGATTTGGTTCATGTAAATTAAAAAGTTTAAGATTTTTTTAGATGGTGAATATTTCCTATTACGTCACGCGATAGTTAAGTCAATCTCTCCCAGTGGTTCCCCACCTTTTGTATTGGGACCCTCACAAGTTATAAGGGTACTGTTATTTTTTTTGTTTCTGTTTTACTTGAATGGGCTGTGTATCAACTCGATAGATAGATAGATTGATGGGTAGATAGATAGATAGATAGATAGATAGATAGATAGATAGATAGATAGATAGATAGATAGATAGATAGATAGATAGATAGATAGATAGATAGATTACTTGTTTAGGAACGGCATGTTTTATGTTTACAAAGGAAATGAAACGCGCTTCAGAACGTGGCATCGAACTCTGCTAGTACTAACTACAATCGTGCCTATATAGGGAGCCACCAATGTTTGGGAATCATTCATCCTTGGCTATAGGCCCACCGAATCACAACATCAACATGTCACATTGATAAAAGAAAACAAAAAAACCCAGACCAGTAAAGAATCGTTAAATTGTTGTTTTTTTTTTTAAATCATGTTTTAAAGGACACAAGTGATACAGATATGGCCAATAAACGAATCGGTTACACGCGAATTTGTCAACTGATAAACAATGAAACCTGAATGCAAGAGAACAAAAAAAACAATGAAAACAAAATAAACAAGATCCTTAACTCTGTACTTTCTGTCTGACGCAACTTTTTTATTTTCTATGACAGCGGTTCCCAAATGATTCGTGACTCATTAAGAAACGTGCCAGATTTTTTTTTTGGCCCACTCCCTTGCAAATAAAGAAAGAAAGGATTATAAAAAATAAATTTAAAATGAATTGTTAACATTTTCGGGTAAGACATTGTTAAAAATATTTTAACGAGAAGTTCGGGTAAAGATCGAGGACCCACTTTGTTGGTCGCAACGCATACTTTGAGAACTATTGTTCTATGGCATTTAGTTCCAGAGTTAACTTTTAATATTATAAACAGACACGTTAAGCCTATGGACAAAAAAACAAAACAATGAGACCAGCCCCAAGGGAAGAGGGGTGGAGCAGGGGGGGGGGGGTAGGGGGTGGCAGAAGGTGAATCCTGGTACACGTAAAAGTCAGACATTGTTATAAAGGTCGAGGCAATTAGATTAAGGCCTTCTTGGGCCTGGATCAAGCCAAAAGCCGTCGTGAAAATAATGTAACAGCAACTATCTATTCAGTGCGGATGGTAACTTTGGCTCATACTGTAAATTTCTGTCTTGAACGATGGTGGAGTGTTCACTAGTAACCAATGGGGAATAAATACAACAGATAGGAATGTCGATCATTCAAATTGCGATGATAGGTCATTTTAAAATCAGACAACACAAATATATATATTTATTTATAAAGATTTAGACAGACAGAAAGACGGACATATAGATAGATAGATAGATAGATAGATAGATAGACAGACAGACAGACAGACAGACAGACAGACAGACAGACAGATAGATAGATAGATAGATAGATAGATAGATAGATAGATAGATAGATAGATAGATAGATAGATAGATAGATAGATAGATAGATAGATAGATAGATAGATAGATAGATAGATAGATAGATAGATAGATAGATAGATAGATAGATATAACAGCCTATTTAGGACAACTTTAATTCAAAACCATGGGCTACTGAAGCTATTCATTTACTCACCACTAAGTTACTAACTAATTGACCATATATATATATATATATATACACACACGGGTGGAGAGAATTAAATTTGATAGTTCATACAAGGGAAATGTTGTAAATATGATAACAGATTTTTAGTACAAGTCTATTCATATAGAAACAAGCAATTAAGCCTGTTCCATTCTGGACACAGGACGTGTTAGAGCATTTTCGTATTATGTATCAGTACGTATGCTATCTTTCAGTAAATATTTGTAAATTTTGGAAATGTTTATAAATTCAATTGTGCAATGCATATATTTGTAAAAAAAAAATTATAAAGACGTTTCTTTATATTTGAAAAAAAATTATTGTCTCTTAAATCTAACTACAAGTGGTTTGTGGTTACTGAAATAGGACTCATAATTGAAAACATTCGAAATTATAGTCATTTAATCGTCCGAAAACTCCGTCAATTGTTGCATAGCTCTGATACTTTCAATTAAACTCAGAACACAAGCTTACTATTTCATTTGATGAGTTTCTAAATAAATCTTGGTGAAACTACGTGCTGCAGTATTTCGCACCAAATGAACGGGTTATTGAACGTACAAGGTGTATATATAATATATAAGCCCCTTTTACGGCTCTGAGAGGTCAGATCGCGAAATGGAAAAAAGGTCATTTCTTGGCAGCCAAGACCTACAAAATGATATATACATAATGGGTTTAGGACTTATAGTTGCTGAGATATAGCGCTCCTTTATTAATATAGCTTATATAGTAAAAAACGGTACTAAGGCCCTTTTTACGGCCCTGATAAGTCAGATCGCGAAATGAAAAAAAGCCATTTCTCGGCAGGCCAAGACCTACAAAATGATATATACATCATGGGTCTAGGACTTATGGTTGTTGAGATCTAGGGTGTACACGGACGGACAGACAAAACGGGGACAATAGAGCATTTTTTTTTTTCGAAAATGCTCTAAATATACGGGCTGCTATCGGCCTGTAATATGTTTTCTCTCGAGTAATATGAGGAGACGGGCCCGCTGACAGAAATTTCGGGCCCATGGGCAGGGCTGTCACGAGCCCCCGCGCTGATAATGATATTTTCAAAAGTTGATTGGCCAGCTCAGTACGGGGCCCTAAAAACTCGCCGGTCCCCAAGGCATTTGCCCCCCCCCGGCCTTCCCCCCACCTCTCGGCGGGTCTGCGCGGACATATGCGTGCTCGAGTTCTAAAATATTGGACAACCTCACTTCAAACACTATTTTTGACATTACCTCTCTTTAATACTAAACTTAAGTTAACAGCTATACCTTAGGAAATAAGTACATTTTATATCAATAAGAATAACAGTTTAGGAATGTAAAATTAAGAAACAAATTAGGAATGTACAATTAAGAAACAGTTTGGGAATGTACAATTAAGAAACAGTTTAGGATTGTACAATTAAGAAACAGTTTAGGAATGTACAATTAAGCAACAGTTTATGAATGTAAAATTAGGAAACAAATTAGGAATGTACAATTAGGAAACAGTTTAGAGATGTACAATTAGGAAACAAATTAGGAATGTACAATTAGAATACAATAGAAGAATATTCAATTAAAAAACAGTTTGAGAATGTACATTTAGGAAACAGTTTAGGAATTTACAACTAAGAAACAGTAAAAGAATGTAAGTGGCTTGGATTATTTTAAATTATGTTATTATCAATAGCTCATCTGACTTTCACACAAGGATTGTGACTCTACTCATCAAGATCTGGAAAAGTAAAATATGTTTTTTTCCTCGGCATCAACAACTGGATGCACAGTCACTGATTATCCACATATCGCTCAAGGGTTCAATCCGTGGATACTACTCACTTAGGCAGAAGATGGATACATGCGTTTGTAAAACCTAGCCGATCCAAATTGTATGTGTAAGTGGTGAAAACTTTTATATGTGTCAGTGAAGTTGTTAACGCTCTGGCCACAGTCAACTTTTATATATGTCAGTGAAGTTGTTAACGCTCTGGCCACAGTCGACTTTTATATATGTCAGTGAAGTTGTTAACGCTGTGGCCGCAGTCAACTTTTATATATGTCAGTGAAGCTGTTAACGCTCTGGCCACAGTCAACTTTTACATATGCCAGTGAAGTTGTTAACGCTCTGGCCACAGTCAACTTTTATATATGTCAGTGAAGTTGTTAACGCTCTGGCCGCAGTCAACTTTTATATATGTCAGTGAAGTTGTTAACGCTCTGGCCACAGTCAACTTTTATATATGTCAGTGAAGTTGTTAACGCTCTGGCCGCAGTCAACTTTTATATATGTCAGTGAAGTTGTTAACGCTCTGGCCACAGTCAACTTTTATATATGCCAGTGAAGTTGTTAACGCTCTGGCCACAGTCAACTTTTATATATGTCAGTGAAGATATTAACGCTCTGGCCGCAGTCAACTTTTATATATGTCAGTGAAGTTGTTAACGCTCTGGACACAGTCAACTTTTATATATGTCAGTGAAGTTGTTAACGCTCTGGCCACAGTCAAATTTTATATATGCCAGTGAAGTTGTTAACGCTCTGGCCACAGTCAGATAAAAAGCAGTAAAAAAAAACTAACTTGGTTTGTTTGGAGAAATGCAATGAAACCCAGCTCTGATTGTCATCTTTTAAAACTTGATGTACGGTGTTGTTAGGTGGGGGGGGGGGGGGTTCTTGGTCAAGGCTAATATTTTCTAAATTCTGGAGTTTCACTTTTATATTTTTTAAAATTAAAATATAAATTGATGCAGAAATTGACAAAGTCTCATGAAAGTTTAGAATTTTCTCCTAAAATTTGGTGTTAATTTATATTTATTTAATTTTAAATTTATTAATTTATCTCCGTTCTTAATCGAAAACAGTTTGTTTTAAAAAGTGTAAATCTGTATCACGACAACGAATGTTCGTCTGTTGGGTGTCGGTCCGGACATTTTCGGATTGTGGCAGGCTGCGAATTCCAGGAGAAAAATACATTTTTTTTTGTTTCATAAAATTTCATTAGGTTTTATTTTTAGTGTCATATGATTCTAAATTTTAAATATGAATTTCACATTTAACATAAATATGTGTCTGTACTTTAATCTCAGCCCAAACGTGTAAAAATCACCGAGTTATAATAAATTATATATTCATTACAAATGAATTAAAAAAATGAAAACAAATAAATGTGCACTCCTCCCAGTCACGCAGTTGGCATATTTTGCAAAATTTCGCATGAGTGTGTCCAGATGACGATTTTAAAAAAAATTGCGTGGACTTCCCAGTCACGCAGTACTAATATTTCGCGAAATTTCGTATGAGTGTGTCCAGATTACGATTTAAAAAAAGACATTGCGTGGACATTCCATTCGCGCATTACTAATATTTCGCGAAATTTCGTATGAGTGTGTCCAGATGACGACTTAAAAAAATTAAGGCACAAAATGTATTCTGTTTTTAAACCTTACTTTGCTTCTGTTTTTGAATAGCTAAAATTTTACATGTATTAATTCACCACGTAATTTGTCCTAAACGCACTTACCTCTATAACTTGTGCGCTCTATTTCATGCCAAGATAAAATTATAAGAACAATAAAAACCAATATCTAGATTTCAGGCTGAAAAAAAAGAAGATAGTGAAGTATCGCTATCAACCCAGAGATCAGTGAATTCAGACCAGACAGAAGTTAACCCAAGTGTCAGAGTGCTAAAAGTAATCGGACCTTCATCATCTGGTATCGATTTCATATGACCAAAGGCTTTTATTGCACTTTTTTTTATTGTGTCTTTTTTTTTTTACTAAAGCTTTGTTTAATATCGATTATTTCATTGCACAGATTTCGGGAATCGATACCTATTTTGCTGGAAGAAACCTTTTTTTCTCTATTCATCCATTGTCTTAGTCTTAGCTTTTGAAGTGAGCTGCTGGTGACGTCATAAAAAAGGCACACACAGGTAGATTCAACAAATGTATTTCAAGTTGCTATATATTATTGTATGATTATTTATTACCCTTATTTCATGTTATTTTTTGTTGCTGTTGTTATCATGTTCAAAATTGTATTAAAGCATCCACTAAATTTATACACATGCTCGCCAAAATTCAACTATCTGTGATGAGATAAAAAAAAAAAAGAAATTTAACTGAGATCGATTACACAGCCCAACAAAAAAAAATTTTTTGCGAGTTGCCAAGAATGTTTGAATGAATTTATAGCAATTCATGAGTGCTGATTTCAAAACTGCCACTGCTTTTGCTGAATTGGCTCTAGTTTCTGAGATATTGGATACCCTTGAAAATATGATTGTACCCTTTGTGTAAAAGAAATGCAATAAGTTTGGTATCTGTTGTTTAATTTAACTATACCAAGTTATAACTTTGTTTAGTTTTTTTCTCTTTTATAGCTGCTTTCTACAGATATCATGAGCTCATCACGAAGATGCTGCAAACATAATCCGAATGTATTCTGTTACATCTGTGGAGAATACATGATTGAAAAGCAAAGAAATATAATCGAATTTGTGCAGCAGGCATATTTGGCTTATTTCGGTGTGAAGCTGGGAGACCAAGACAAGTCTTGGGCTCCTCATAAGGTCTGCAAAAACTGTGTGGAGAGCCTACGGCAGTGGACAAACGATGAGAAGAAAAGTCTAAGTTTCGGTGTACAATGATATGATTGCTATTTTTGTATTGTGAATGTTAAAGGCTTCAATCGCCACAAGAAATCTAAGTGAGATTATCCTGATCTTGAATCTGCAAGGAGACCAATTCCACATAGCAGTGAAGTTCCTATACCAGTGTTTACTGGATTATTAGAGCTTTTACCATCAGACTCTGACGAGGGGCAAGATCTGGAGTTTTTGGCAGGTGAAAACAGTGGAAGCGATTATGAAGGAAGTTCTTCAACACCTCAACCATTTAGTCAAGAAGAACTCAATGACCTGATACGATACCTAAATATGCCCAAGCAAACATCTGAGCTTTTAGCGTCCAGACTCAATAAAAGAAATTTTCTAAAACAAGAATTTTAAAAATTTCTTATCGGAAAAGAGAAGAGTTTCTTCTTCCATATTTCAGCCAAGAGGAAGATCTTGTTTACTGTAATGACATCCTTGGATTTCTGCTCCAAATGGGACTACAAGACTACCATTCCAAAGACTGGCGTCTTTTTATAGACAGTTCCATCAGAAGCTTGAAATGTGTTCTGATACACAATGGTAACCGTTACGCATCTCTTCCTATTGCTCACTCAACAACACCTAAAGAAGAGTATGAGAATATCAAAACAGTATTGCAGAAAGTCTGTTATTATGAGCATCAGTGGTCAATTTGTGTTGATCTAAAAATGGTAAACTTCTTGCTTGGGTAGCAGTCAGGATACACAAAATATCCGTGCTTCATGTGCCTTTGGGATAGCAGGGCAAGGCATGATCATTGGACAAGAGTGACATGGCCTGCAAGGGAAACCATGACTGTAGGTAAAGAAAATATCATCAACAAGCTACTGGTTGACAAAATAAGATCATTCTCCCACCGCTTCATATCAAATTAGGTTTAATGAAACAATTTGTTAAGGCTTTGGGATTTTTGACGGTCCTCAGATTCGAAAACTCATCAACGATCAAAATTTTACAGATTTCACGGATCACCTTGAAGCTTCTTCATGGAACAGTTTTGTTTCAGTTGTCATGAACTTCTTAGGTAATAACAAAGCAGAGAATTACGAAAAACTGGTACAAGATATGCTCGCTAACTTCAGAAACATTGGAGCAAATATAAGCATCAAGGTACATTACCGGCACAGTCATTTAGACAAATTTCCAGGTAACCTTGGGGACTTCAGTGAGGAACAAGGCGAGAGGGTCCATCAGGATATGAGGGTGATGGAGGAGAGATATCAAGGAAGATGGGACATAATATGATGGCTGACTACTGTTGGATCCTCCAGCGCAATTGCCCCAACGACACACACAAAAGGAAGTCGAGCAAACAGCGATTTTCTAATGCATTACCATAGACAATTAACATATTAATTAATTAATTAGACATAATTAGTTTTTCAAATGAAAATATTTTCTTCTATAGCACTATTACATATCTTTTTAAACAAAATTCTGCATGACTATTAACATTTTCACTAGTATTTGTTAATATACTATTTTACTTCATGCAATTCTTGACCATTTTCAAACACGGTGCATACATTATTTAATTAATTTTAATTATCTCGTAAAATAGAGCCAATCTAGCAAAAGCACTTACATATTCTAAATCAGCATAGTTGACTTTGTATAAAATGATTCAAATATCACTGGCAATGAAATCATTGTTTACCAGTGTTATTGATGTTGCTGCAGAAAGAGTTCAACACTCTTCTCCTAAGTGCGGGTTTAACTTCTTATTGCTTTACACTTTACATGCCAGAAACCACAGCTAGTGGTCCACATGCCCCACCACAGCTAGTTTAACTTCTTATTGCTTTACACTTTATATGCCAGAAACCACAGCTCTTATTTGTGCAATGCTAAAACTCGATAAACTGAATTAGCCCTTAACATTACATCCAGCTATTTACCCGTCAGTATATTTACACACCCATCTTTCATCAATCCAATATCTATATATATATATATATATATATATATATATATATATATATATATATATATATAGGCTTGCCATACGTCCCGGTTAGGCCGGGACATTCCCGGATATACTGGGTTGTCCCGGTGTCCCGCCCGGTTGTTGAAATTGTCCCGGTTTAGATTCAGGGCCCAGTTTCTTGGAAATAATTGAGCAAAATTATTAGATCAGAGAATGATTAATCTGCTCTTGTGCGATCAGTAACATTTTGGTAAGTAACACAGTAACACAAATTTACAGAAGTGAAACATACGATTGGTACAACAAGAAGAAAACTGTTTTGTTTTGTAAAAATATCATGTTTGTGTACCATTATGAATAAAATAACAAAGATTATCTATTCTATATTTTAAGTGTTTTTTTACATTACTGTTTTCATACCCCCCCCCCCCGGAACCGACATCCCTAAACCTAAAGTAAAAAAGACAGAACTGTCCCGGTTGGTCCGTGAAAAAATATGGCAACCCTATATATATATATATATATATATATATATATACATACACATACATACATATACATAAATTCATGGATCTATCCAGCGTAGTGCCCGATCAACCTTTAAGCCCTTTAGGCCAAGAGCCTTAGGCCCTTTCGAATCATGGGCCCTTATATATCAGACTTTCAAGATTCTCAGTGATTTTTCATCTGCTTACTCCACACAAAGTGACTTTATATAAATGTCGTAGGATGTAAACTTTTTGTGTTCTTTTGTTCGCAAAGTTAGGCCCTGTTCGGCCGCAAGACTTAGGCCCACAGTAAATTTAATCCGGCCTCGATACACTGGCGTTGTTATACGGGGCTCGAGGCTCGCGGTGGTGAGTGTGTGGCATGGGTGAGGGAGGGGGGGGTCGAGATTTTAAGGTTTCCCTATATGGCGATTAACTATTGTAGGAAGGGGGCCCAACTCATTTTTGTATGTTATCGACTACATTTAATCTGCTCCTGTATTTGTCTTTCTAATCAACCGTTCACCCATCTACCAAACCATCTATTATTCTATGTATATACTTTGTTCATATATTTTATTCATTTTTATTACATGTATTTCTCCAGCTGTCTATCTGTTTAGCATTCATGTGCTGCATGTAAATCCAGCTAGTATAGTATGTCTATGTCTTTTTCCTTTTAAAAATAAAAAATACTACAAAAACTTTTGATCTTTATCAATAAAACGGAAAACGACTGAAATATTTGACGCTTTTAAAATTATTTTCAAAAGATCAGAAAGAATTGTCTTTAATCATCCTGAAAATTTCATTACAGTTTTTCAATCATTTTACATACAAAAATTCAAAATAAAAAAGCTTACGAAATAATTATAGTTTGAAAAACACAAAACAAAACACAACGCTAAACATTTTGAAATTTGAAAAAATAAAAAAAACTGATACAGATTATCTTTGTCGTAGGGATATATTGCTTAGGTATGATTTATATAATAGGAAAATAATAATTAAATAAAAATGTGCTAAACATTCTCAGATTATCGTAACTAAGACAAAGACTGACCACCGTTAACATTAATGTGAGAACTATGTTTAAGACACATGGTGTCAATATTGACTCGTGTCATTCAATCACCACTGAACAAGCACGGAGATGAGACTTAAAGACGCTCTGAAGCACTTTATAGACTATTTTAGTTTGAGGTGTGAGTATAGATTAGTAGAGGGTTGCTCTCTATAGGTCAATAGAATCGATTTCATTTTATTTTTGGTCTATTGAATGCCGGTTAAACATACATGGAAAGAGTAGTTAAGGGAAAACTTGCCAGAATCTATTGACCGACGAGGAGCAAATGCAGCTGCCTGTATTAGACGTTTAACAGAAAGATAGACAAAAGTTGGTCCAACGTTATATAGAGGAGATCGTTGATACATAATTTGGCGCCCTGTGTGAGTTACCCTTTTTTTGGCGCACGCCTTCCCTATCTACGGATGGTCGATTGGTGTCGAGAGCACGACTGTCGAGCTGATGGGTCCCGGGTTCGAACCTCAATGAGAACCTTGTGTTATTTCTAGCCCAGGTGAAAGTCTCCAAATCCACCCAGCTTTAAATGAGTACCTGGCTTAAGTTAAGGGAAGTAAAGGCGGCTTGGCGTTGTGCTAACCACACAATCTCTTTTTATGCCGAGGCTATTGAAACAGATGAATTCTACACTTCATCTGCCCCGATGAGCCCTAAGGAAACTATGCTTTATTTTACATCACAATCTGAATAGTGCAAAAACATCTAACAGCACTCTTTCAGGACCCTTTCCTAGGTCCACATGTCCCACCACAGCTAGTGGTCCACATGCCCCATCACAGCTAGTGGTCCACATGCTATGCTATGGAAGTACGTAGTAAGAGATGGGGTACTGGGCATGTTAGGATTTGAACTTGTATCCTACAGAATGCCGAACAAACTCACAACCAAAGCGCCACTGATTCAAATTCTTTTCGTCCTCTATGTTCTTGCTGTGTTTTTTTTGTTTTTGTTTTTGTTTTGTCTTTCGGGACATTTTGTTTACTTCAATATTTGATGTTTTTTTTTAGTTAAACAAATATTGTATATGATATCAATTTAAAATAAAAACCATGTCCGGCAGTTACAAATATGTTGACGGAGATATGACGATTTGGTTTACCCTTGACCGGTATCTATACACATTCATGGGATATATGTCACCCAGAAACAGACCTATGACTTAAATCATTCAAATTAAAAAAAAAACACCCACAATGTTACTATAGCAACAGACTTGTCTTCTCTGGCCCACGGCATCAAAAATTTAAAAAAGAAATATCAACAGCAATGGCCCCCACCAAGGCATGGGGCCACTGACAAGTGTTTGGGTTACCCCGCACTCGATGGGTGCCGTGAAATAAGGACTGCTTTTCTTCCTCTGTCTTGACCTCTCATAGTCTTTCACTTTCTCCCATTTTCTTTCTCTCTATTCTACATATCTCAAGTTTTTTTTTTGTCTTCGATATCTCTTTATCTTTCTCTCACTTTATCTTTCTCTCACTTTTTCTTTCTATTACTGTCTGTGTCTCACCCTTATATACTATATACCTCTAGCAATCTCCCGTAAAGATCTATTGAATGTCTCACTGTTATCTATCTAACGATCTCTAGTAAAGATCTATTGAATGTCTCACTGTTATCTATCTAGCGATCTCTAGTAAAGATCTATTGAATGTCTCACTGTTATCTATCTAGCGATCTCTAGTAAAGATCTATTGAATGTCTCACTGTTATCTATCTAGCGATCTCTAGTAAAGATCTATTTAATGTCTCACTGTTATCTATCTAACGATCTCTAGTAAAGATCTATTGAATGTCTCACTGTTATCTATGTCATCTCCGTGCTTGTCTGGTCAACCCAAGTGTGTGAGAGTTTATATATATGTGTACCTGAGTGTTTGTGTGTCTGTGTGTGTGTGTGTGTTTGTGTGTGTGTGTGTGTTTTAGACGTTGCATTATTCCTGAGTCTTAATTTTTGTCTGTTTCAGATTTAAATGGTGGTTGGGGGGAGGGAAATGTTTATTTCTCGTTTCTCCATATCGACCATTCCATAACAAGGCAGAAACAGAGAAAGAGCTTTGATAGATTGATCCCATCAAATAACCCCGGCTTAAATTCCTAATCTCCGTGATAGCCGGCTGGCCATCCGGCTTTTTTAACCACAGCTTCGGCCATGATGAGCTGGGAGAGTAACAAGCTGCGCTCTCTAAGGCAGGGATTCCTTTATCTTTAACGCACACTCCCCCCCCCCCACACCCTCAAACCAAACCCTTACCAATCTACAATCCGTTACATCAGTGGTTCCTGAACTTTTACAAATGGAGAATCAATTTGGCTCACCATTAAATAATGTGAAAAGGGTCTAAAAAAAAAAGAAAAGCTAAATTAAATTTATTTACGTCGCTGGATCTTATTACATTGACTAATAAGAGGCTCTTTTGCCAAAGTTCCCAGCTATATCTCCCGTGGTGCCTCCATGGATATTCACTATCGGCTATCATAGGGATGAAATAAGGGCACCATTAAAAAAATAGTCCGAATTAGTGATTTATATGATCTAAGAGATTTTATCTTTGAAACGTAATTTAAAAAAATATGTGTGCAACGCAATTTGTTCTCTCTGTTGTAATGTTGTGTGCGCGATTACTCGGCTTGCGCTCACTGTCATAGCTTAGAGAACCTGTAGACAACTAATCATATATAATAATACTCATTTCTAGTGTGCGTTAAATCGAAAGTAAAGAATTAATATAACAGTATTCCAGTTTAAAATACAACCATGAAAAAAATCGGATCTGCCCGAAACCAAAAAATAACCCTAGCCTACCGATCAAGCCTAAGGGGATATAACTCTATGCAAAGGTTTTGCAGGGTACAGCTAGTATAACATGTTACAGTTAGAAAATATTTTTTTTTTAAAAAACATGTAGAGTATTTTTCGGCAAAAAAATAAAGACGAACAACCACATAAATAACACGCAGCGCCAAATAAACAAGCGTGTGTCTCAAAAGACTCGTTAATGACCAATCACTCAGCGAATCACTCAGCGAAGCCGTTAACACCTGGAAGACAAAGAGCAGGTGAAAAGGTAATACGATCCGCTCGACGACCGAAGGGATACAAGAGTAACAAAGATGCGAGTTATTAGACAATGTAATAGCAAGTTATTAGACAATGTAATAGCAAGTTAGTAGACAATGTAATAGCAAGTTATTAGACAATGTAATAGCAAGTTATTAGACAATGTAATAGCAAGTTATTAGACATGTAATAGCAAGTTATTAGACAATGTAATAGCAAGTTATTAGACAATGTAATAGCAAGTTATTAGACAATGTAATAGCAAGTTATTAGACAATGTAATAGCAAGTTATTAGACAATGTAATAGCAAGTTATTAGACAATGTAATAGCAAGTTTTTAGACAATGTAATAGCAAGTTAGTAGACAATGTAATAGCAAGTTATTAGACAATGTAATAGCAAGTTATTAGACAATGTAATAGCAAGTTATTAGACATGTAATAGCAAGTTATTAGACAATGTAATAGCAAGTTATTAGACAATGTAATAGCAAGTTATTAGACAATGTAATAGCAAGTTATTAGACAATGTAATAGCAAGTTATTAGACAATGTAATAGCAAGTTATTAGACAATGTAATAGCAAGTTTTTAGACAATGTAATAGCAAGTTAGTAGACAATGTAATAGCAAGTTATTAGACAATGTAATAGCAAGTTATTAGACAATGTAATAGCAAGTTATTAGACAATGTAATAGCAAGTTATTAGACAATGTAATAGCAGATAAATAAGATGAACACTGTGGGGACCCAGAATAGCAGATTTTTGTATGGCTCGGGTTAAGAGTTCGAAGGTCAGAGGAGCTACTCGGTTTTGACCTCTTGAACAGATGTGATTTATCGTGCAGTTACTGCCCCTTCCCCTTTTGTTCCCCTAACTATTAGGCTTTATTCTCTGGCAGGCCCGTAGCGTGCGGGTGGGGGCCAGGGGGCCGGGCCCCTTGCGTTTTGTCTGGCTCCATCTGCTTGTTTACTATACTTAGTAGCATATATTTCCTGGGCCCCCCTGCTAATGGCCTGGTCCCTCTTGTAGAATGCATTGGACCTGCTGTAGAATTTTCACGCTACGTGGCTGTTACCTGGTCTCAACTGTAATACAAAAATCAGCGGCATTGCTATTTCTTTAATTAAGGTATAAACCAATCATGTGCAATTGCGGCCCACCGGAAAAAAAAATCCGACCCTACGGACTGTTTAATTCGGTCCGCGGCCCGCCCCACTCGTTTCAGGGTGAAGCACATCACTAGCCTTGTGTGTTATGACGTTTGCGTTAAATTAATATTAGTTTATGTTAATACTCAATCCATCTTCTCTTGGTCCGACCCACGGGCAGCGGCGTAGCGAGCTTAACTCGCGCCCGGGGGCACAACACCGTTTTAGCGCCCCCCTCCCCATTCGAAAACCATATAATATTATATGTAAAATATACCATTTGGCGCCCCTTTGTGAGTAGCGACCGGGGCATGATGCTCCCTTGCCCTCCCTCACTACGCCACTGCCCGCGGGTCAAATTTGCGAACCAGAGACTCAGAAAGTTTGCCCGCACCTTGTAATGGACAATCTGATTCTTATTTTTGGAGATCAGAGTAAAATGAACAAAACCGTACAAATTGATTATAAAATATTTTCAAAGAACAAGAAGTGAAAAATAAAAATAAAAACACTGTTTCTTTTCTTTAAACTTATCGATTGCTTGCTTCTGTTTTTTTTTTAAGTATGTTAGCCTCGAAACCAGAAATTTATAAATCAAAAGATGCTAATGACGTAATCGATAAATGCTGAGGACGTCTGTACTTTTGGAAAAATGTTGTTAAAACACAATGGGTTGTGTCACGTCTAGACAAGTGTCATTCCAAAAACATTTGTTTGTAGCCCGCGGCACTCTGGGATTAAGTTTATATGTTTTTAACAGATGGATAGATAACACTAAAGGGAGATAAATAAATGATGGAGGCCGATTTAATGGAGGGCGTACCGGGTGAGAACTCTGCTCCTCGACTCCCAAACCGATCTTAATTCGGTTGTGATGATAGATAGACTAATTGACAGTAAGAGAGACAGAGAGCTATATAGATAGATAGATAGATAGATAGATAGATAGATAGAGATAGATAGATAGATAGATAGATAGATAGATAGATAGATAGATAGATAGATAGATAGATAGATAGATAGATAGATAGATAGATAGATAGATAGATAGATAGATAGATAGATATATAGATAGATGAGCCCTTGTCGTCCCGCGATTCAAAAACTTTGCCCACCCCCTGCACTAGAAACTACCACATCAAGTATATATGTGGTTCTATGGACTGAGCGGCCGGACGGGCCTGTCTGCGATGGGTGAGTATTTCACCACAGTGATACTGTGATTTGACCTTTAATTCAACGGTCATCATGGATAGGAAGATAGTGTTTTAATCATCCAGTTTCCGGTTATATTATGACAAGATTTTGGTAGTTTCAAATTACTAGCCGCATATAATCAATTGTCTGTGTGGTCAAAACAACACAAAGTCATAAGTTTGTAAAGAATAACAGAATGGAATAAAAAAAATTATTTATTTTGTTTTTAAAATGGCAAATATTTTATTTATCAAATTTCAATTAAATTGTGCACACGGCTAAAGATTTCATCTGTGCGCGGCTTAGGGTATAGCCTGTGCGCAACTAAAGATACCATCTGTGAGCGGCTAATGATTTAGTGTGTGCGCTGCTAAAGATATCATCTGAGCGCGGTTGAAGAAACGATCTGTGCGCATCTTTAAAAGATGAATGTAAACTTGTGAGCACAACCTAACGGAATATAGGCATAATACTAAACTAAACATTTGTTCTCAATTGTAAAGTGTCAGCGCGCGCACAGCGTGTTTTGTGCTCAAGCACATGTGGACAGCTTCAAGGGAAAACTGCTCCCCCACCCCATTCTCTCAGGGCCCCTGACCAGGGCTAATACTCTGAATCTTAAATCTTATTGGAGTTAGTTTGTGAATAGATAAAGCGATAAAACCATCTGAAATAAGTTAGAAGCGATGAAACCATCTGCAATAAGTTAGTCTGTGAATAGATAAAGCGATGAAACCATCTGCAATAAGTTAGTCTGTGAATATATGAAGCGATGAAACCATCTGCAATAAGTTAGTCTGTGAATATATGAAGCGATGAAACCATCTGCAATAAGTTAGTCTGTGAATATATGAAGCGATAAAACCATCTGCAATAAGTTAGTCTGTCAATATATGAAGCGATGAAACCATCTGCAATAAGTTAATCTGTGAATAGATGAAGCGATGAAACCATCTGCAATAAGTTAGTCTGTGAATATATGAAGCGATGAAACCATCTGCAATAAGTTAATCTGTGAATAGATGAAGCGATAAAACCATCTGCAATAATTTAGTCTGTGAATATATAAAGCGATGAAACCATCTGCAACAAACTGTTTTATTCTCTCAGATATTTTCTCGCTCGATTTTGAAAATTAATTACTAAATTAATTACGATAAAAAAAAAAGAATGTACCGGAATAGAAGGATTTGGATGTTCAAGCAGCAAATAATTCTATCTTCATACATGAAAGAAAATGGTGCATTAGTTAATTGATTGAATAGATTTAAGTTAATTAGCTTATTTATTCAACTGATTCAACACTTTGAATCATGTCAAGATTAGTTTATTGTTGGCATGGTTGTCCTCAGTGTGTCTGTCTGTGTGAAGTCACTGTTAGGATGAGCTGAAATAACTTAGATTCTATAAATGGGACGGTTTTTATGGTGCCCTTCTTTTATCCTTAACCATATCCGATAGTGCAATAAGCATGGAGGCACCACGAGCCTTCAGTACATACATACTATTGATATTGGCAAGAGCGAAAGCACCTCGAACACTTTTCAAAAGGCCCTAGCCTCGGGGCCCCCTCCCCGTGGATTTTAACTAAAGAATTGTGTTCCTCAAATAAATGTGGTAGCTTTTTAGCACGTAACATGTGTCCTCTCTCACAATAGGACTAGATCGCAACCCAACATGTGTCCTCTCTCACAATAGGACTAGATCGCAACCTAACATATGTCCTCTACCACTATAGGACTAGATCGCAACCCAACATGTGTCCTCTCTCACAATAGGACTAGATCGCAACCCAACATGTGTCCTCTCTCACAATAGGACTAGATCGCAACCCAACATGTGTCCTCTCTCACAATAGGACCAGATTGCAACCTAACATATGTCCTCTACCACTATAGGACCAGATCGCAATATAACATGTGTCCTCTATCACAATAGGACATAACATGTGTCCTATATCGTGTTTCTTTATGTTTATCTGCTTTCCTGTGTTTTGTGTCTGTACTGTGTGTGTGTGTGTGTGTGTGTATGTGTGTGTGTGTGTGTGTATGTGTGTGTGTGTGTATGTGTGTTTTCTTCTTCTGTGCCTGACGTCTTAAGTACTCTGCCGCTTTATAAACAAAGTCTTTAATTTTTCGCACAAAATTAACAAAAATTTAATTACCTCGGAACCAATTCTAATTCAATGGATTCACAGTATGTACATGCTGACTCCAGTGTAACTGCACGCGAAGCTCTTGTGACTCCGCGGAGCACAGCTTAAATGATTCCATGCCTTGTTCCACAGTCAAACCAATGTAGAACAGACTTAAACTATTTCAATATGTCATCGAAGCATTGGCGAGGGGTTTAATTAAAGAGCAGGAATAGAGGCGGTACACAACGATGGTCAAAGCGGTGAATACTAAGGCTAGGTTGAAGAGAGTCGAATAGAAAGGAAACTATGTGCCCCCCGGGGGAGGGGAGGGGGGGGTATTTGTATTTTGTTCTGTGCCGTTCAACCAGATAGGGGAAGTTTGAGTGAGTCAGTCAGTGACCCTTGACTGACAGTGTCATGACGACAGAGGTCACTGGCAAGGTCGAAGACCTGACGTTGACCTTATTAACGTCGCCTGTCATGTCTGTAATTCAATTTTTTGTTTCTCATCATCCCAGAGTGTCAGAGCTGTGTCTCTACCACCACAACACACACACACACACACACACACGCACAAACAAATAGGCACACAGCAAGAGAAACACACACACACACACACACACTCACATGCACATAAATAAAAACACATACTAACACACATAGACATACACACACACTCACACATACACAACACACCTACACACACACACATAGACACTCACACATATAGACACACACACACACACACATTGACACATACACACACACCTACACACACATAGACACACATATAGACACACACACACACATTGACACATACACACACACACATTAACATACAAACACACACATAAACACATTAATTATAAATTGGGGGGGGGGGAAGAGAGAGAGAGAGAAATTTAGAGCCCGATAGTGGGGCGACATTAGAAGAAAAATTGTCGGTTTTTGGAGAAAAGTTCCTATTTACGGGGCGGCATTTTTAAAAATTCCCGTGAGTCGCATAGGCCTACTATTGGTAAAAAAAAAATCTACCGCGTGCTCTGAAGAAATGTTACGTGTTGCAGGTTAAGTTAAACCAGAGGCGCAAATTTGGTAAGGGGATGGGTGGGTGCGATTCGCAGCAATAGGGGCGGCATCTGACCTAATGTAGTGGGTATTTTACGTTGTTTGTATTTTACTTGTTTTTTTTTCTCCTCCGGGTGGGGCCATTGTTTGTGTCCCTGAAATATGAGATGAACTCTCTTCGATCCTATAAACCACTAGTAGGAGGTTTCTTATGGTGCTCTTCTTTCATCCCCCACCTTAGCTTAATAGTGCAATGAATATGGAAGCACCACGGGAGATATACCGGGGGACTTAAGCCATGACCTGAAATATTCACTGGACCTCCAGGGACCCTCAAGTTGACAGTCAAGCGATTTATCACACGAGCATCCGCCCCCCTTCCGGGTGCTACTAACACTAGTTGTATACCATCTTCTACTGGTTTGTATTAGTTGTATACCATCTTCTACTGGTTTGTATTAGTTGTATACCATCTTCTACTGGTTTGTATTAGTTGTATACCATCTTCTACTGGTTTGTATTAGTTGTATACCATCTTCTACTGGTTTGTATTAGTTGTATACCATCTTCTACTGGTTTGTATTAGTTGTATACCATCTTCTACTGGTTTTATATGACTTTGCAGGATTTAGATATCTTGTACTATTAGTTCCGCTGTCATAAGTAAAAAGTGTACAATAAATGGTACTGCCCTTCGGTTGTACTGATTTTTATCTCACTTTTTTTGTTTATTACCGCTTACTGCTCTCTGTATGTGTTTGTGTGGTAGTTTGTAAGTGTTTGTGTGGTTGTCTGTGGGTGTTTGTGTGGTTGTCTGTGGGTGTTTGTGTGGTTGTTTTTTCAGTACAATTATATCGATTAACGTTCCCTTCTGCTTGTTAGCCAACATAATGATTACGGGAATTAGAACAAAATAAATAAAAAGGGAAAGAACAAGACAAAAAATAATTTCGATCCAACAAAAGGGGAGTAACTGACAGAACAGTTCATTTGGCGCTAAACCCGATGTCCCAGAGTTACCCGCCTTACAGTTAGCCAGGTACTCTGCGCGCGATCCGCTTGTAAAATGGTTTGTAAACACTGACGCATACATTGAAGTGGGTGGGTCACGTCTGTTTGTAAGTATCTGTACGTGACGTCCATGGTTTCAGTGACTCCAATATCAAGAATAAACAGACGATCGTTACAAAGTTCACCTGACAATTTTTAAAAAGCCAGGTAGGTAATGTCCACGGATTACAGAGACAGTGCCCCACCGCAAGGGGGGTGGGGGATGAGGGGGCGTACACTTGTCTATGGGCCCCAAGCCTCAGAGGCCCCCCATCATTTTTTTTTATTTATTAATTTTTGCAGTTAAATTACCACGTGCCGGAGGGGCCTCCCCTTATAGCTTGTCCCGCGGGGGGGGGGGGGAGGAGGGGGGGCTTAAATCCTATCCTTTTACTCTTGGACCACCCTTTCTAACAAATTTCAGAACCTACTGTGGCCCGCGGGTTAAAAAGTTTGCCTACCCTGGCGTAAATGTAAATAAATTGCTGTAACATTTAGCTCTTCCTGCCGACTGAAAGGTTGTTCGTTAACTAGTGACATATAATTGTTGCTCTCATACAATTTGAGGACCATCGGAGCAGATCTTGAAACTGAAGATCACCGGATATTCTATAGTTGAATATCTGTAAATGTCACTCTCTACATTTTCAAGAAGAAGAAGAAGAAGATAAAAAAAAAACACGCTTCTCTCTCCGGTACGATGCAGGAGCACTCGATCCAACCCACGACTGTATCGCTTTCATTAAAGGATAGGCAGGAAGGACGATACTGATCGGTCTTTTTACCAGATCGATTCCGCCCTTTAGAACATGCTTTAAGAGCGGAAATTTGAACCCGAGAGTAAGTAGAACTTGATTCGGGGGAAATGAAATGGAAGAGGTGGGAAGGGGTGTGAAGTACCTAGTGCAATAGCCATTAGAGCAAAGAGAAGGGAAAGGGGTTGGAGATAGAGAGAGAGAGAGAGAGAGAGAGAGAGAGAGATAGAGAGAGAGAGAGAGAGAGAGAGAGAGAGAGAGAGAGAGAGAGAGAGAGAAAGAAATAGAGATGAAAAGAAAGAGAAATTGTTTTAGAAGAGATGCGTAAGACTTGGGATGATGTTGTATATGGCTGCTGGACATTTAAAATAGATGACCTGTGCACAAAGAAAAGTTGTATTTGCTCTTGTTTATGGTTAGCATTACGTGTTAAAACAGAATATGTCGGTGGAGAACGTGCATGATAACGCAGTACTGTCCATGAGAAGGTCAGGGATTTGGTAAGGGAGAGGGGAGAGGAAGGTCAAGGTACCGGATACTTTGGGATATTGACCGCGATCTGCTATGTGCATATGGGCACTATCAAGTTTCTTTGTCTTTGTTTTGTTTTGTTTAGGGAGCGACCGATAATCGGATCGGTATCGGACCGATATTGGCACTATCGGTTAATATCGGATCGGCCGATTTTTTGTAGGGAGCGACCGATAATCAAACCGATATTGGCTCTAAGAGGTTAACTATCGGATCGGCAGTTTTTTGGCTGCCGATTCATTGTTTTTTTTTTTCATAAATCTAGTAACTCTGAACTGGTTTTGGTTTACAGAGTTAGTAAGTTTACTTATAGACTACCAGTTAACTGTTTACCTGAGTGAAGTGATTTACTGATATAATTAAGTGTTTTTAATTTTTCAAACTTTTTTTAAAATTCTGCTACAAGTAAATTCAGTAAAAATTACAAAGATTAACGAAGAAAGTTATTTTAATTTCAGCACAACTTTCACAAGTTAGTCAAGTTACAATTAACAATTAATACATTTTTACTTTTTTTTAGTTTGACATTAATTATTTACAACTTTATCTTACTTTTCTGTTTCTGTACAAGTAAAAACAACAAATTGTTTGTTAAAAGTTTAATTTTAAACAATAAACATGCAGATTTCTGAGATTATGCAGGCATGGTTTGTGTTTCTGACTTCCAGTTAACTGGTAACTTGATTGACGTGATTTACTGATTTGTGTTTCTGACTTCGGTCTTCCGGTCTGTCTTTTCAAATCTTTTGTTCTTCTAATCTTCTTCATCTGCAAGACACCCTTTCATTAATAGCAAAATATCGGTATCGGTATCGGCAAAAATGCTGGTGAAAAATATCGGTTATGGACTATCTGTAAAAAGGCATATCGGTCGCTCCCTAGTTTTGTTGTTGTTTTTTTTTTTAGTCATGCCCTTTCATATAGTTTATTTATATAAAGGGCGACAAACTGCAACTTACATTTACACTTAAATTAAGGGCGCCAATATGCATCTTACGTTTATACTTTAAAAAAAGTTCGCCTAACTGCACCCTTCATTTATACTTGAGTAAAGGGCGTTAAACTGCATCCTACATTTTTTTTTACTTATATAAAAGGGAGTCCAGCTGCATCTTAATCAGGGCGCCAGTAATCATACAGCCAGACACTGCCCGCATTCGATGTAGTGTCTAGATGTGTACGCTATTAGCTAAACATTACTCAGGGAAAGCACGAGGCTATCATGAAGTGAGTAATTATACAATGTGGTGAATAACTGACGTCAGCAGGCCTCATCACCAAGGGCTGCTACATACATACATACACATCGGGGGTGGGGGGGGGTGTGCATCATACCCTTTAGCGCCCTGTCCGGGAATCTGCTGTAAACTGATTTTGCGATTTGCGGGTGGGTACGTGTGATCTAGGGACTCGTAAGTTTAGCTGACCGAAACCCTTTGTATGGTTTCACCATAATTATTTATATGAGAGTTAAGGATGACCGAATAACATAGAGCACTTGACAGTCGACATGAGAGTACCGCGTTTGATTCTCAGTGTGAAAGAAACGGAATTTTTTACAGGTCCTGGCAGTGGCGTTGTGAGGGGGAATCAAAAGGGAAGGGGGCATCATGCCCCGGGTGCTACTCACAAAGGGGCGCCAAATGGTACATTTTACATATAATAATATATAGTTTTCGAATGGGAAGGCGCTAGAGAGGTATTGTGCTCCGGGCGCGAGTTAAGCTCACTTCGCCTCTGGGTCCTGGTGAAAGTTGTATAAAAGCACCACAAGTCCACTCAGCTTTAAAATGGGTGTTTGACTTAAGTTGGGGGGAGATTAACGCGGCTGGGTGTAGTTCTAACCACACAATCCCTTTAGATAGCCGTGGTTACAGGTAGATGTGAACTCTACACTTCATCTGCCCCGATGGTCCTTTAGGGCAAAAGAGAACTGAACTATATAAATGTGGCTTTCAAAGCGAGTAGCAACATTTTTTTTTAAATAATTATTTGACAGAGAAATGTACAGTCAATCGAAGCTTTTTCTTTCATTAATCCTTTTTTTATTCTTTTTGGTCTTTAGTAGGTCGCTGATCTAATAGGTTTGAGAAGCATTGTCATATAAGATGCAAGAAAATACAGTAAAATGCACCTGCTCAACATATACGATCAATACATACATCACTACGTCATGGCATCTATAGATCAGTCTCATCTTCTCTCGTCATTTGTTCAGTAATACAGTGATCCTCAACTTGTATTCCACACCAGGGGTATTTGTCTTTAATAATTTAGGGTTGTATTTTATTGCGTGGCTCCTTTATTACATTTCCTTAAATTAGATTCACTGTTGGTGTTCCACCAAGAAAAAGTCAAAGTCAAAGTTTAGTGTTTTTTTTTTAAGGATATGGATGTTCCACGACTTTAAAAATTTGAGATTCACTACAGTAAGAACATAAGTAGAGCAGTCAATCAGATCAGTCAAATAGATCCAATCATTAACTAACCACGGTGTGTGTACCTAAGCACAATCATAAAGTCTTACTACTTACAATAAAAAAAAATCATAATATTTATTTTACAACATATAGTTTATTAAAATTCCTTTAAGAAATGTACTAATGACATTAGAAAAAAAAATTAATCAATTGCAGAAATGGAAATTCCTTGACCTTGTTGATGGACAAGGAAGAATTTTAAAAAAAGAGAATCAACAATTTAAATAATACGTAATTAACTGTGTGTCTCTGTTTATTTTGGGCTTATTTTTATTATTTGTTGGGTTTTAATTATTGGCAAGACATTGAGTAAAGGAATAATGTCTAATAAATGTGTAGAACGTCAAAGTGCTGAATGTAAAACTGCAGGAAAATATCTTCAATCATTTAACAGGTTGTTGCAGTAAAACAGAAATCAATTAACTGAACAGACTAATCTATAGATACAATTTATTAATGGATTTTTTTCCCCCTTGGTTTGTAAACAATATTGGAATATGTTTTTTTTTACATTCATTCACAAAATGTCAACAAGAAATTGGAGAGAACTTTTAGAATATTAAGTTCAGCTTAAAGAGATTTTTTTTTTCAAAATTATTTAATTAACCCAATAATGTCAATAGGCTGACTGACAAATAATTTTTATCAGTAGTCATTGTGTATGGGTTTCGTAGTATTCATTAAGCTGATTTTTTTATTCTTTTTCCTGATAAGTTTTTGATATATATATATATATATATATATATATATATATATGTATATGTATATCAATGTAACGTTTTATATTTTGTAGGCTACATATAAATCCTATATATGTATTTTTTTTTCAACTGATAAAAAACTTATTTTTCCATTTCACTTGCAAAGAATAATTTATCATCAAGATTTCGGTACCTTTATTTCCACTTTTTGTCAATGTTATCAATAATTCAAGCTTCAATATCTTCAATAGTAAATCATTGGCACATGTGTCATTTATATCATAAAACTAAGACACGGTATAAAGCAGTTTATAAAAAACATGAAATTGTTATTACATATCCTAATGCTAAAGTCTTGGAGCGATTCAAAAGAAATGGACAGAAAAAAAAAATATTCGCGAAAAACTAAATTGTTTGTTAGTACTTTCTTTACCCCATATTTTTTATTGTATTTTAAGTAAGTCGGCAGCACTTCTGACGTCACAGCCATAAAAATGGCGGTGTTTACATTATATAGATAGTTTTTAACAGGCTGGTTGGTCGGTAAACAGACGACAGACAGACTTGACAGACAAAAAGACATGCCAATAGATAAACTAAGTGACAGTTAGAGAGACAGAGAGCCATATAGACAGACAGACTAGATAGATAGATAGATAGATAGATAGATAGATAGATAGATAGATAGATAAATAGATAGATAGATAGATAGATAGATAGATAGATAGATAGATAGATAGATAGATAGATAGATAGATAGATAGATAGATAGATAGATAGATAGATAGATAGATAGATAGATAGATAGATAGATAGATAGATAGATAGATAGATAGATAGATAGATTTGAAACGATTGTAAATTCAATTCTATGAAGGAAACCAACATCATCATGTAACTTAATAGACAAATCCTAGAGGACACTTATTAATATTCATAAGATAGGGCTAGAGGTTAGGAGTTAGAAATGTGATGATTGGTTTATATAAATTATTGTGACAAATATTTTACATTTTACCCTGTTTCTAAATATGTATACATTATTGGCCAAAGATAGACAGATGACGCCTGCGAAAGATAACCGACATTATATTACACAAAATGACAACGAGAGTTATTAATTAGTATTTATCAAATGACGCGATAGATAGCGCAGTATATGGAGGATGAAAAGTTGCCATAGTGACCAAACATATTCCTCAAATATTTCAAGTTTGTTTGGCGTAAAGCAATCTCTTAAACATTCTCTTTCAAGAGATGATTTTTTTTTAAAAAACTAGTTTGATTATACATGTAGGTATATATAAACAAATCATTTACACTCGTTAATCTTTATTGACCCGAAAAAAAAAAGAAATTAATTTTTCAATCAAATCTTCGTGAAACCCACCCCGCTGCTTCAGCCAGCAGTTGACTGAATAGCGAACGGTAAAACCCGTCAGAAAAACGAGAAAATCCGTCTGTCTACGTCACATGAAAGAAATTTGTCATTTTGGTTACTCCGACAACCCCAGAACTGATGATGTCACGAAGCCTAGAAGGGAGGTTTTTCTATGAATTGATAGATAGATCTAACTGGCTGACATTTAGCTCAGGCCCGTGCCTAGTAACCCCTCCTCCCCCTCATTGACACATTTCAGAATATACACGGCGTGCGGCATTGATTGGGGGGCATGCTCAGAAACAATAAACACCCTGAGCTACCTTGTAACATTAGTTACGCATATTTTCATTTCTCTGTGTTGTGTTCAATGAGAGAGGTAGCCCCATTTTTTTTTTGCACACTGCACTGCAGAAGAGGGAGGAAGAAGTGGAGGGGGGGGGCAAAAGTAGTCTTTGACCTATGGCCGGATTTAGACATGATTAGGACATGAGCTATTTGAGATACGGGGGGACGGGTGGCGTGCAGTGTAGAGCATTCAACTGTCGACCGGAGAGTCCTGGGTTCGAACCTTAGTGAGAGTTTTAGGATTTTTTTTCAGCTCCTGGTGTAAGTCTCGAAATCCACCTAGCTTTATATGGGTACCCGACTTTATGTTGGGGGGAGTAAAGGCGGCTGGGCGTTGTGCTAACCACAAAACCCCTATATGCCGAGGTTACTGAAACAGATGAATTCTACACCATAGGGGCTTAATGGAAATTTAGTTTAAGATTTGAGATACGTGGCCCTTTATAAATCCAGATATATGTCAGTGCCAAATATTTAAGTACTAGTTGCAAGTACCCGGCTTTGCCCGGGTTTAAAATAAGGTTTTCTATTTACCTTCTGTTTTCTCCCTACCCCCTCTCTCCCTTCCTCTCTCTCTCCCTCCCTCCCCTTCTCTCTCCCATCTCCCTCTCTCCCCTCTCCCCCTCCTTCTCTCCCAACGTCCAACCTCCCTCTCTCCTTCCCTCCCCTCTCTCCCTCCCTAATCCCTCTCTCCCCCTTCCTCCCTCCCTCATTCCCTCTCTCTCCCTCCCTGCCCCTCTCACTCTTTATCTCTCTCCCTCCCTCCCCTTTCTCTCCCTACCCACTCTCTCCCTCCCTTCCTTTCTCTCTCCCCCTTTTCTCCCTCCCTCCCCTTTCCACCTCTCTCTCCCCCTTCCTCCCTCCCTCATTTCCTCTCTCTCCCTCCCTGCCCCCTCACTCTTTATCTCTCTCCCTCCCTCTCTCCCACCCTCTCTCTCCCTCCCTTCCCCTCTCTCTCCCACTCCCCCCATCTCCCTCTCTCTCCCTCCTTTTCTCCCCCCTGTCCATCCCCCTCCCTCCTCTCTCCCCGTCCCTCCCTCCCTCCTTTCCTCTCTCTCTCCTCCTGCCCCCTCTCTCTCTCTCTCTTTATCTCTCTCCCTCCCTCTCCCTCTCTCTCTTTCTCTCTCTCTCTCTCTCTCTATATATATATATATATATATATATATATACTTATTATTATGGCTTCACACTTCTTCTAAAATCCTTCTTCATTCCTTTATCTTCCTCAAACTGTACAAATCAGGGAGCATAAAAAAATAACAACAATTCATTGCATCACAAAGGCACAATACAGCACCAGCGCGCAAGTTCTATTCGAATCGGGAAATGACGTCACAGAGGAATTTTATCTATGGCGCCGTCGAGATTACTTTAATATAGTAAAATACTAAAATAAAAAAAAATTAATTACAATTAAACTACCCATCGATATGAAACGAAACCTGTCCTATAACCTTCCCCATGTAATTATGTGTATGTGTAACAAATTTCACGTTACTTGTTTGTCTGCATCTTGAGTTATAAGGGAACAGACAGACAGACAGACAGACAGCAAATGCCTCTTATAGGTATAGAGATATATAACGATTGCTTAATTGAACAACTTTTTTGGGGGGCCCAAGAAAGTGGGGCCCTAAGCTAATAGCTTGTATAGCTTATATGTAAACCCTGCACTGTCTTTGGATTTGTCTTCGGTCTTATTCTGTATTTTCAAATCATTTTTTTTTTCAATTTGTATAATTAAAAAAAAATAATCAGCAAGCCTTTTACAACTTTTAAAACAACTTGAATAAAACATAAACCAAGGTTTATTACCTCAGCATATTACAGACACAAGGCAGAGAAAGAAGTTTCGAGGCCTCGGGAGAGGCTTACAAAGATGTTTCAGGGCCCCAAGACAAAGAGTCAAAGATGTTTAAAGGCACTAAGGTAGAGGCTAACATATATCTCAGCTCAGGGTATAAACATCTAGATGTGTGGGGGGGGGGGGAGGGAACCTGACGAGCCCGCCCTTATAGTATCGGGCTCAATAGTAGTTAATGCTCAAAGAAACTCTTTAGCAATGTGTGTGTGGGGTGAGGTTGGGGAGAGGAGGAAGAGAGAGAGAGACTAGGAGGTGGCCTATACATTACATTATAATTTTATTAAACATTACAACAGCTCTGGATAAGATATCCGTTAAAACAGCTCTGGAAAAGATATCCGTTTAAACAGCTCTGGAAAAGATATCCGTTTAAACAGCTCTGGATAAAATATCCAATATCTCATGAGCCAAGAAGTAGAACACGTTACAATAACAATCAAAGACCTAATTAGATATTTGGGGGCAAATAGGTACAGAGTAGTGGCATGATATTACCATTCTGGGCCCTCTCTCTCTCTCTCTCTCTCTCTCTCTCTTCTCTCTCTCTCTCTCTATTCTCTCTCTCTTTTCTCTCTCTCTCTCTCTTCTCTCTCTCTTCTCTCTCTCTCTCTTCTCTCTCTCTTCTCTTCTCTCTCCCCCCCTCTCTTCTCTCTCTCTCTCTCTCTCTCTTCTCTCTCTCCCTCTCTCTTCACTCTCTCTCTTCTCTCTCTCCCTCTCTTCTCTCTTCTCTCTCTCCCTCTCTCTCTTCTCTCTCTCTTCTCCCTCTCTCTCTTTCTCTCTTCTCTCTATCTGTCTGTCTGTCTGTGCCCCCCCTTTCTCCCTATATCTCTTTGTCTTATTTAATTACATTTGGCAGCACTGATACCAGTGTACCGGGTACATGCAACAAAAGATATTGGCCGTGTGCAAGCTATATAAAGAAATTCAAAATTGTGTGTCCGCAATATAGCCAGTTAAAAGGTATACTAAGCGAAATTTGTATGCGCTCTTTTGAAATGTTTTTTGTGATGGCTTGGCTAGACGTGTGCGCGCGCACATGCGCACAGCTTAGAGGAAATAGTGCCTTCGTCTGTACTTGTCAGTAAGTGTATGTGACCTAGGGACAATGCCATGCTGGTCCGAGAGCCTACAGTGTCTAATTGTTTACCATATTACGTCATCTTCTTCCAGGGGCGGCGACTGGGGCTGTTCCCCCTACTTGCTCCCCCCACCATTGCCCGATACTTGCCTACAATGGGATCTAGAGATAAGACAAATACTTATAAGCTTCATAATACACTATAGTATTTGCAGATGTGATATAGAAACAATATAAGATTTATCTAGTTTATGAGTAAGTGTATTAAAACATGACACCTTTGGCAAAAAACAACAGTAGTAAACTTTTTATATAGTTTAAACGAATGAAGTCATTACCTGATATTTATATCATTAAAATTCAAAAATTGATAAATAAACGTAAAGACCTATTTTTTTTTCATATTATAAGCTACATTTTTTTTTCAATGAACCAATGTTGTTGGTACGCTCTATTTTCTCAGATATAACAATCTAAATTACGTTGTTGTTTTTTTTCCATCATAATATTGAGCTGCCATTTTCTTATATCAAAATAAAGCCACAATAAAATCTATTTTTACCCAAGTGCTTGAAAGCTTTGTGTTAGAAACGCGTTTTTTTTTATTGTTGTTTTTAATTATTTTCTCATAGATTAGCTTTTCGCCTGACTGGCGCCTTCTGCAGCCACAAAAGCGCGCCATCTATGTTGCTATTATTTCTTTCGTTTTTCTCACTGTCTACCTTGCGTTATCTGGATTGTTCAGTTGTTGTTTTTTTGTTTCCTTTCTGTTGTTCACCGCCCTTGGATGTTAGGTTCAGTTGTGCAACTAGGGGGGGGGGGGCATTGGGGGCATTTGCCCCCTCCGAAATAAAAAAAAATTTAAAGATTAGACAAAAATTTGTTTAAAATAAAATACAAATTTATAAATAGTGCGATTTTTTAATACAAGTGATTTTTTTTTTTGCTCCCCCCCCCCTCTAAAAGTTTGGTCTAGTTGCGCCTCTGGTTAGGTCCGGCACTGGAAATCTTTTTACTTTTCAGGTATTCAAACATAAGGTTGGTTGTTGTCATATTGAGAGACATTTCATGCGACACACATTCAACAGAGTTATTGCTCATTGATCTATTTGTTTCTCTCAGCTGGAAAACCCATAGTTATTTATACCAAATGGAATTATAAAGAGACTCTGTTTTTGGCTATTAGTGAAGAATGCAAATAAATATTAGCATCTGACGTTCGTAAATACAATGACTTATCAGAAATAAGAACTTGATCCGTAGTACAATCGTTTCATTTTCCTTTCGATCTTTGAATGAACTCCCCCCCCCCCTTTTAAAAAATTATATAAAATCGATTAATAATTTTCAAATCCACACGAAACCTCCATATTGTACATTTGTTTGAAGTCAGCCGGGGGAAGGGGGGGGTCATATGTTGTAGTGTTCAGCAATTACTCCGCCAACGTAAGTGCAGAGGCGTATGTTGTGTTTAGGTCAATGAGGAAACATTATAATCTCAAAAATTAGAATTGATTAGGCAAGTACAGGACCGGCATCAACAGGGCCGGCATCGAAAGGGCCGGCATTTACAGGGCCGGCATTTTCAGGGCCGGCATTTTCAGGGCCGGCATTTTCAGGGCCTGCAACTACAGAATCTGTATGAAGATAGCCGACATCTACAGGGCCTGTATCTATAGGGCCGTTAACTACAGGGCCGTTATCTGCATTGCATAGCAATTATCTACATGGTCCTTACCTACAGGGTCAGCATCCACAACAATGTTCTGTAAATAGCTCAAATTGTAAGTCATTTAAATTCATCAGCAGATTTTTCACATCTATCTAAGTTACGAGTTGAATGAATCCGTTGCAAGAACTCCACAAAAGTAGAAAAAAAAAAAACTCGGAAACTTAAACTACACTGAGTGACTAACTGGTAATAAGAATGTATGGGTAAGAACTGAAAAAGACTAAACAACTAACATGCCGAATACCAAATTTTCAACTCAATGTCGTATTCTAAGGAATATTTATATAATTAGTTCACTTTCTAAGTAGTTCAAATTTTAAGGCGTTCGGATTTCAAAAAGGGGTGCAGGATTTTTAGAGTCCTTCCTAGGGGGGCACAAAAGCTATTTTACGCCTCTGGGCCCAAACACTTTCTTTCCGCATGGGAGCATGATTCTCACTAGGCTGACCTAATAGCGACCCATAATTTGAGAACCCATTTCACCCATTTTTGTCGAACTTTTGCCCAATATTTTTTTTTGTCCGTCTGTTTCCTTGCTAATCTGAAATCTCGGTTTGTCTCCGAGATGATTGAAGCCAGAGACTTGTTTTGTATTGTGCGTGTGCGCGTGCGAGCGTGCGATGTTTTGTCTGGAGGCTACAGTTAAAGAGGAACACCGTTTCTCTGCTCGACACCTTGGTGAACTTTCAAGCTTCACCGGAACCAGGCATGTATCCTGAGCATTCACACGGGGGGGACTTTTACAGCAAGCATCTGGCGCAGTGGTTCACACGGTTTTTGGTGGAAAGTGGGAATATTTTTATTTCAAAACCTCTAACTGTGTTTCACTTGTTGTTGTTAATGTATAGAAAAGACAGGAGATTAACAGATAGATAGATAGATAGATAGATAGATAGATAGATAGATAGATAGATAGATAGATAGATAGACAGATAGATTAGATAGATAGATAGATAGATAGATAGATAGATAGATAGATAGATAGATAGATAGATAGATAGATAGATAGATAGAAAGATAGATAGATAGATAGATAGATAGATAGATAGATAGATAGATAGATAGATAGATAGATAGATAGATAGATAGATAGATAGATAGATAGATAGATAGATAGATAGATAGATAGATAGATAGATACTCACAGGAGACTTAAATAAATGAAGAAATGTTGTGACTTACGTAACGGGAAATACAAGGGGGTTAATACGTCAAGTCCGTCTTAGACCAACTTTGTTTTGATGACAGATTGTTATACAAAAAGAAATAGAGTGAGAACCTTTGGTTCCAATCCCGTATTTCGAAATGCAAGGTACCTAGGGGGGGTTTCCATCGTAAGTCAAGAAGCGGCAAACACCTGAGCAGAGGTAGACAGAACTCTACACTATCTGTGACGGTACTGCTTGTGGTGCTACCTGGTGTACGGAGAGGACACATAACACAGATAACACAAAGAACAAAGTAGTCGATGTAGATAGCACAGGCTTCAAAAGAAATTACGTTCAGAAATAGAAACAGTACAAAATAGACGATGAACATTGGTACGCTCGCCAAGTTGAAGATAATAATAGAAAATGTAGAGCACTTACACATACACAAACACATACACAAACACAAACACATACACTTACATATACAGTGATACACAAACACTTACACATACACAAACACATACACTTACATATACAGTGATACACAAACACTTACACATACACAAACACATACACATACACATACACTTACATATACAGTGATACACAAACACGTACACATACAAAAGTTGAAAAGGAAATATACAACTAGTTAACAAACATAAATTATTGTTGAACACAAAGTAGACAATACATAAAATCAAAAGGGAAAAAGCTTTCAAAGAAATGATAGATCTAAAAATGAATATAAATAGCATAAAGACTAATTACTTTTTTAACAAATTAAAGAAGAGAAAGAGAAAAGAGAGAAGGAGAAAAAGAGGAGAGAAAGAGCGAGAGAGAGAGAGAGAGAGAGAGAGAGATTATTTGTGTGTGTGTGTGTGTTCTGTAGAATTTATCTCTGAACAATTATAAAAAATGACAAAAAATAAGAAATTACATGGCCTTTGTTGGTTGTAAACATGAAGGATGTCCCCAGTCGTTAACATGGAGGATGTCCCCAGTTGTTAACATGGAGGATGTCCCCAGTCGTTAACATGGAGGATGTCCCCAGTTGTAAACATGGAGGATGTCCCCAGTCGTTAACATGGAGGATGTCCCCAGTTGTAAACATGGAGGATGTCCCCAGTCGTTAACATGGAGGATGTCCCCAGTTGTTAACATGGAGGATGTCCCCAGAACCCATCTTACGTAATGTGAGAGTCCTTGGCAAAGGTTCATTTGGAGTGGGTGGGGAAGGGTAAGTAAATGCTTTAAAAAAACCGGTCAGTGACATATTTTTTTCACATATTTACTATTGTAGTCCCCCCCCCCTTTACTGCCCACCCTCATCATGCACCCCGGACAATTGCTAAGATGGACTGTCCCGAGTATTAGACAATTAGGTTACGACGGGGGAAAAAAAGGTCCGAACATTGGATCCCTTTAACAATGGGGGCCCAAAAGAAAGAGCCTAGTTTTGCTACCCCTAAGAACGGCACTGGAGTCAATATAAGGCAAAGTAGTGAACTTCATAGATTGGGGAAGCATATGGTTATTGTGGCCAATCATTATAAGGGGGTGAACTGCTGTCATGCATTATCACCCTTTATCTCTAACTCTCCTTTACGATTTTGCAAATAAAGGTAAAATTATCATTCATAGATAGAATGATTGTATTTCTTCCGGAAAATAAAGAGGTTTTTTTTTGTTACACGACATGTTTTTCGGCACCCGCTTGCGAAGGCGTATGTAGTTACTTAATGTTCAACAAGAGCAGGGGTCGGCAACCTACGGCTCGCGAGACGCGTGCGGCTCTTTAGATGTCAAGTTGCGGCTCTTTCGATGCCAAATTGTGGCCTTCCAGTTCCATGCGCAAATGATAACATTTATATTATCTAATATACATAATCCTAATCAAATACCATATTACTGAAACAACAATTCTAGTGGCTCTTTAACAACTGGGAAAATTGTAAATTATAACTTTTGGCTCTTCCGTCTCAAAAGGTTGCCAACCCCCTGGACTAGAGCATTCATGGACAAATTACGGTCAGCGGGCGAAATCCGGGCCATGTCGGACTATCTGTCTAATTAGTTAACCTTTATTTTAAATTAGCTCCTGCCCACACTCTATCAATCCACTCTTTGTCATGTCAAATTTAAAAGAACCCAACGTGGCCCGCGAGTGAAAGTTTGCCCAACCCTGAACTAGAGCAATGGTTTTCGAATTGTGTAATACCCAATTTGGGTGGAAGCGACAAAATTTTAATCCAAAGTTATATTATGATCATGGGCGTCGCTAGGAATTTTTCCGGGGGGGAGGGGGAGCAAATGCCCCCCTCTTATAATGACATTTTTTCAAAATGTAGCGAGGGAGGGGGGGCAAATGCCCCCCCCCCATGAATACGCCCATGATTATGATAGCTCTATTTAATCAATATGTTTCTAATCTAGAAATTGATAATCTACAAAAGTAAATAAAAAATTCAATTTTTTTAAAAATAAATTTTGCATTTGATAAAATCTATATTAAAAATTAATTATGCATTTGATACTATCTTTATTTAAAATTAAAGACACTTATATTTATTTCGGTTTTTTTTTTCATTCGACGCCCTTTCTCAGAAGTAAGTCTTGGAACCAAAACAATAGTCATAGTGAGTCAAGAAGGTAAGAGATTCACTCCCGCAAATCACTCAGTCTCATAGAGATAAAAAAAAAAAAAGAAAATATAAAACATGTTAGCCATGGCACTTCATCAAACATGTATGTTTATAAGATAAAGACAAACGCAACACTAATGATTCAAACATTTGCAGCATTTTTGTATGGGTCATAAATCACTTGAAAGACGTGGAACAATGTTTTTAAATAAAGGTGTTGATGTGAATGCCCGATGTGTGATCGTCATACAATGGCTGACGTCTTTAAGTCAGTGGCATATGATATTGTTAAATGTCAGGGCAATAGAAATATTCTAAGAATGCCCCCGCATGGAGGAATAGAAAATGTAAGAGAGAGAGAGAGAGAGAGAGAGAGAGATAGGGGAGGGGGAGGGAGACAGAGGAGATATTTTAAGTGTAAGTAAAAAATTAAAGAAAATAATTATAAATCCATATCAATATACGGAAAGACAGACGGATTGAAAAGCTAATGGGTTAATGAACGGATGGGTAGGTGTATATTAGACGATAGACAGACAGACAGGTGAACGGACAGACGTACAGACAGACAGATAGATAGATAGATAGATAGATAGATAGATAGATAGATAGATAGATAGATAGATAGATAGATAGATAGAGAGATAGATAGATAGATAGATAGATAGATAGATAGATAGATAGATAGATAGATAGATAGATAGATAGATAGATAGATAGATAGATAGATAGATAGATAGATAGATAGATAGATAGATAGATAGATAGATAGATAGATAGATAGATAGATAGATAGATAGAAATAACTTCTTGTATCTGCTGTATACATAGGACCTATAATGTTTAATATGCAAGGACATAAATATGACATAACACATCTCATATTGTGACACATTTTATCATAGTAATTTTTTGCGCAACTCAGTTTTGTAACAAGCCCTAGGCCTTTACAGTATAAACCAAATAGAGTGTAGAACATGCAGAAAAATATTATGTTAAAATGATCATGGACTGTCGTTACTTCTGGAGAAATTATAACCGTTCGATACCACGGCCTTAGAATCTTTGCTTTCGCCGTGAAATCAAATCCACCACTGTACATTACATGGAGATGACTGGATCCAATCCACCATTGTACATTACATGGAGATGACTGGATCCAATCAACCACTGTACATTACACCGGTGTGACTGGATCCAATCCACCACTGTACATTACACAGGTGTGACTGGATCCAATCCACCACTGTACATTACACAGGTGTGACTGGATCCAATCCACCACTGTACATTACACAGGTGTGACTGGATCCAATCCACCACTGTACATTACACAGGTGTGACTGGATCCAATCCACCACTGTACATTACACAGGTGTGACTGGATCCAATCCACCACTGTACATTACACCGGTGTAACTGGATCTAATCCACCACTGTACTTTACACCGGTGTGACATGATCCATTATATAAAGGATTTGTAAATACATTGCCACATAACAATTTGTATTAAGTTGATCAATGGAGTATTTTTCTTTATACTTAAAAAAGTTTATTATCCAATTAAAATTTATTTAAAAAAAAATCTTTGTTTGTTTAGTACGCTTTCATTGGATAAATTACGAAAAGTCAAAGGTCAGAGGTCTGTATGGAGTTAAAAGTCGTATTTTTATTATACAATAACTAATGTATTTCTCAAAATACAGTGAATTTTTAAGTAGAAATTATTGTACCATATAAAATTAATCCTTTATCCGAATCATCCCTGGATGTGTAAAGATATAAGTTAACACAATGTACAGTGGTTCTAAAAACATGCAATGTGTAAATGGACTGTAGAAATGGTATAGTGCAGCCATGGGTTCAATCCGGCCCGCGAGCCACATGCGGCCCGCCTGATGTTTTAATCCGGCCGCGGCCCGCCGCTAGTTTCATAGTGAAGAACGGCACCAGACTGTCATATTATAACGTTTACATTGATTTTCAGGTGGACGCACCCGGAAAAGAGACCACGCCCACAAAAACCCTCGATTTCTTTTTTCTCCTTGTCTAAGCACCCTATCATAAGTTAAATAGTGAACTTTGTTATACGATAACAACAATGTATCAGGGAAAATATATAAAGTTCGATTGAACTTTTATACTAAAAGAATACCATAAAAGATAAAAAGTTCGTTTGATAACTCGAAACGGAAGTAAAATAGGCTTGGTACCTAAAATAGTTATCAGCAATTTAAATACTATGAAAAACATTAATTTGTGAAAAGTATAATTTGTGATTTAGAAATGATTTAAAGTAATGATACCCCAAGCAAAATATATTGTCAAACATTTAAAGAAAATTAAATTATTTCTAAGTGACAAAATTTATACTGTATTCATTTTTATCTAAACTGTAATCGCACTCTTAATTAAATCAGGAGCCTTAATCACTCTTCGATTTAAAAAAAAACAGTGCCGGGGGATGAAAAAAATTTCTGCAGAGCCGGGGATAAATGTCTATAGTTTCATCCCCGGCTGGGATATATTAGCTAAAGCAGAGTCGGGGATGACAGGTCTCAGTGCCGGGGATATTCCCGGCATCCCCCGGCGGGTAATTCGAGCCCTGGTATTAATTAAATGACATTTTAATCGCCGGTTCATGTTCAGTGTGCTACGGTCACGGGGATGACCGTGTTAAAATATAGTCAACAAGTTTCCTCATGATATTTACACATTCCAAACATTTTTCCCTGAGACCTGGATCTCAACTATAACACTGGTAAACATGGAATTCGTTGCCAGTGATATTTGAATAATTTTATACAAAGTCAACGATGCTGATTTAGAATATTTAAGTGCTTTTGCTAGATTGGCTCTATTTTACGAGATAATTAAAATTAATTAAAAAATGTATGCACCGTATTTGGAATTTGTCAGGAATTGCATGAAGTATAATAGTATACTAACAAATGGTAGTGAAAATGTTAATAGTCACTCAGAAATTTGTTCAAAAATATGTGTAATAATGTTATAGAAGAAAACATTTTCATTTGAAAAACTAATTATGTTTAATTAATTAATTAATTAATATGTTTATTGTCTATGGTAATGCATTAGCAAATCACTGTTTGCTCGACTTCCTTTTGTATGTGTCGTTGGTGCAATTGCGTTGGAGGCTCCAACAGTTGTCAGCCATCATATGTATGTCCCATCTTCCTTGATATCTCTCCTCCATCACCCTCATATCCTGATGGAACCTCTCGCCTTGTTTCTCACTGAAGTCCCCAAGGTTACCTGGAAATTTGTCTAAATGACTGTGCAGGTAATGTACCTTGATGCTCATATTTGTTCCAATGTTTCTGAAGTTAGCGAGCATATCTTGCACCAGTTCTTCGTAATTCTCTGTTCTGTTATTACCTAAGAAGTTCCTGACAACTGAAACAAAATTGTTCCATGAAGAAGCTTCAATGTGATCCATGAAATTAGTAAAATTTTGATCATTGATGAGTTTTCGAATCTGAGGACCGTCAAAAATCCCAGGTTTCAGCTTCTCCATGCTCAGTCCGGGGAATGATCTGCAAATATACTTAAATCAGTTGCCAGATTTGTCCAAAACCTTAACAAATTGTTTCATTAAAACTCATTTGATATGAAGCGGTGGGAGAATGATCTTATTTTCTTTACCTACATTCATGGTTTCCCTTGCAGGCCATGTCACTCTTGTCCAAAGATCTTGCCTTGCCCTGCTATCCAAAAGGCACATGAAGCATGGGTATTTTGTGTATCCTGACTGCTGTCCAAGCAAGAAGTTTACTATTTTTAGATCAACAAAAATTGACCACTGATGCTCATAATAACGGACTTTCTGCAATACTGTTTTGATATTCTCATACTCTTCTTTAAGTGTTGTTGAGTGAGCAATGGGAAGAGATGCATAACGGTTACCATTGTGTAACAGAACACATTTCAAGCTTCTGATGGAACTGTCCCATTTGGGGCAGAAGTCCAGGAATGTCATGACAGTAAACAAGATCTTCCTCTTGGCTGAAATATGGAAGAAGAAACTCTTCTCTTTTCCGATAAAATGTTATTTTAACTTCTGGTTTGAGAAAATTTCTTTCATTGAGCCTGGACGCTAAAAACTCAGATGCTTGCTTGGACAGATTTAGGTCTCGTATTAGGTCATTGGGTTCTTCTTGGCTGAATGGTTGAGGTGTTGAAGAACTTCATAATCGCTTCCACTGTTTTCACCTGCCAAAAACTCCAGATCTTGCCCTTCGTCGGGGTCTGATGGCGAAAGCTCTAATAATCCAGTAAACACTGGTATAGGAACTTCACTGCTATGTGGAATTGGTCTCCTTGCAGATTCAAGATCAGGATAATCCCACTTAGATTTCTTGTGGCGATTGAAGCCTTTAACATTCACAATACAAAAATAAAAATCACCAAAATGGTCTTTCGGCTCTCGCCATACCATTGGTACACCCAAACTTAGACTTTTCTTCTCACCATTTGTCCACTGCTGTAGGCTCTCCACACAGTTTTTTCAGACCTTATGGGGAGCCCAAGACTTGTCTTGGTTTCCCAGCTTCACACCGAAATAAGCTAAATATGCCTGCTGCACAAAGTTGGTTATATTTCTTCTTTGCTTTTCAATCAAGTATTCTCCACAGATGTAACAGAATACATTCGGATTATTTTTGCAGCATCTTCGTGATGAACTCGTGATGTCTTTAGAAAGCAGCAATAAAAGAGAAAAAAATAAACCAAGTTATAACTTGGTATAGTTAAATTAAACAACAGACACCAAACTTATTGCATTTGTTTTACACAATAGGTACAATCATATTTTTAAGGGTGTCCAATATCTCAGAAACTAGAGCCAATTCAGCAAAAGCAATGGCAGTTTTGAAATCAGCACTCATGAATTGCTATAAATTCATTCAAACATTCTTGGCGATTCGCAAAAATTTTTTTTTTGTTGGGCTGTGTAATCAACCTCTGTGGAGTAAAGAGTGAACTAATAAAAATGTAAACCCGTAGTAGCTCCAAAATATCCAGCACCTTGCACGCTGGAGACAATGAAGAATTGGGAACTAAATAATAATGTCCACATTAAAATTCATTCTCGGCCATAGCCAATATAATGTTGTAAGTAATGTCAGCCCCATGAATCTAATTAAAGTTTTAAGACATCTTATTCGAAATGTTTTACCTTCTATTTCCTACATCTCTCCTGGTTTCCAATAATCAATAATTAAGCCCATAATTCAAAGAAATTGATTATCCTTGTAAAAAATGTATTTCTAAATATTTACCTTTTATTTCTTATATCTCTTCTGGTTTCCAATTAATCAATAATTAAACCCATAGTTCAAAGAAATCGATTATCCTTGTAAGAATTTATTTCTAAAATGTTTACCTTTTCTTTATTACATTTCTTCTGGTTTCCAATAAACAATAATTAAACCCATAATTCAAAGAAATCCATTATCCTTGTAAGAATTTATTTTTATTTTTTATTTTTTTCACAATCTTTACATCTCGTCTGAGATCTGACTTTTTTACCAATCCGCGCACAACACACACTAACCTACACACGTAAGCACACTGACGCGCGCTAACACACACACAGACACAATGTGTACCACTTGCTTTTTTTTCATGTCAATCTGCACCCCCTTCCATCTTTTCCCCCCAAAAAAACAAAAAATAACTCTTCTATAAGATGGGTTGGATGTTGTTGATGTTTTTTTTATGGGTAGTATTCTAGGTTTTTTTGGGTAGGAGGGGGGAGTGGGGGTGGTGCTATATGAATGTGGCAGGTAAGTCATGTGACGAAAACAAAGGTAAGAAAGAAAATAATGAGCAATGGTTGCTATCGTCACACAGAGTGCAGAACACAAATATTGCGGGATATGGGGGTTTGGTTGGTTGGGTGGGGTGGGGTGGGGGGTGTGGTGGGGTCTGTGGAACTTTTAGACACTATGGGCAGAAATTAAAATGTTGATGGAAGGTCACAGACTCAATGTCAAGGTCAATTATAGACTCTCTTTACGGTAATAGAGGATGTAGAGTGAAGAGTAAACCAATGTGTCTCCCCCGTAGTGGCTCCGAAATAACCAGCACCTTGCTAGCTAGAGACAATGTACTATTGGGAATTCAACAATTATTGTCCTCATTAAAGCTCATTCTTGGCCAATGCCAAAATAATGTTGTAAGTATTGTTGGCCGTCGTGATACAGATGGATGGTTGGATGGATAGATAGTTAAATGGAATGATGGATGGATCGAATGAAGGAAAGAAAGACGGATGGGTGGATGGATAGATGGATGGAAGGAAGAAGACCCGAAGGACGAATGGATGGATTGATGGATGGAAGGAAGGTTGGACGGACTGACGGACGAATAAATAGATATATAGCCAGACAGACAGACAGACAGACAGACAGATAGATTGATAGATAGATAGATAGATAGATAGATAGATAGATAGATAGATAGATAGATAGATAGATAGATAGATAGATAGATAGATAGATAGATAGATAGATAGATAGATAGATAGATAGATAGATAGATAGATAGATAGATCATATCGCCGACCCGTTTGTTCTGCACCATACCTACATTCACAATACCACTCAGCCAACTTACAACGTTCGTTAAGATGATATTTTGATAAGAACCCTGGGGGATCTCCTTGTGCCCTTTAACGCCCCAAAGCGTGGTTAATAGTATACACTAATACACACATGCACACACATTCACACACACACATACACAAACACACAGACACTCACATTCACATAGGTTCAGGAATGGAAGTTGAATACAAGAGATTTTTAGCGAGAACAAAAACAGAGAGAGTGTGTGTGTGTGTGTGTGTGTGTGTGTGCGCGCGCGTTTTTATGTGTGACTGACAGAGAGACAGGTAGAGAGAAGGAAATACTAGGCTACTCCTTCAATAGGTACAAAATAAATAAGTAATTTTTTTTTATTCTAATTCACGAGTCTACTAGCATCGTTGACACAGTTAACTAGGTCAAATGACCGAAAGTTGAAAAAGGTTTTTTTTTTGTAGTCCCCAAACCCAGAAATTTTGATTTTATAGAATTTTGAATATATAGAATTTTGATTTTATGGAATTTTGATTTTTATAGAATTTTGATTTTTATAGAATTTTGATTTTATAGAATTTAGATTTTACAGAATTTTGATTTTATTTTTTCTCCTCAGCTTTTCTTGAATAATAAATTTTATTTCTTACTTTTTCAGATATTAAACAAATGAATCACATATTGTTCTTATCGAAATGAGAAAACATATGTCTAGAAATTAGGCCGAAAAAGACAAAGTCAAATGTCGCCATAGAATTAGTACAAAGATAATGTTCCCGGATTAGAGTGTAGCTTTAACCGGTTTCTATTGCTCTCGCCCGCGGCTCCGACTTTTGAAAGCCCCACAGAGCCTAATTTTCAAACCGTTTTTAGTGTCGGTTTTTTTTTTAAAAATAGTCCGGCATGTTTTGTTTGTTTTTTCTGCACCCGGGCTTTAACCAACTTAAGTCCGTCTCTGAACATGGAGGAGGTTTACTGATTTAGAAAAAAAAGGCAGTGGTGTATTGGGAGGGAAACGCAGTGGAACGACGTTCCCTTACTTTTTTCCAGAACCGGAACGCGTTTCAGTAATTTTTCATGTCCCGACAACTCCCACTTTTTAATTAGCTCCCACTATGCGTTGTTTCCCTTACTTCTAATTTTACCAAAACATCACTGAATAAAGGCGAATACTTAAGTCAGCAGCGGGGTTGATCATACTTATTGGTACAAATAATGGACCAAGCCAGGTTGAATTTCCAGCGGCAAGGTTTAAAATTAGTATTTCGAAGGTTGCACTAAATCGCCCCAGGCAGTGGTGGCTTTTTTGTATCGTGTGGTTTGTGTCCTTTTTTTTTTTAAATTACACGGTCAAGCTACTAAACGCTAAGCTTCACTCCCTTTTTCCAAACTATGGCCCGCTGGTAAAATCCGGGCCGCCAAACTGTTTAAATCCTTCTCGCGGGCCGCCACTCATTTCAGAGAGAAACACAGCACTAGAGCCTTTAGTGTTATGTCGTTCACCTATAATGTATATTACTCATTGAAATCTGACACAAAAATTGTCTCGACAAGTAATTTGGCTAGGGGCCCCCCAGATGTGAAAGAACGACTCCATGTACGTACATTGGCCTTAAGGCCCCCCCCCCAAAAAAAAAAAACAACCTAAGAACGGCATGGTTTTTTAATTCGATTTTAGTGGATAGGTTAAAAATAAAACAAAAAACATTGCTTATATTTTTAGCTTCATCTCAACAAATCTCATGTTATCACCACCAGCGCAGTTATTTCCCTTTGACTGAAGTGTGTTGCTGCACTGCGTAGTTAAGATCCGTTCAAAGTGACGTCAGAACAGCGTCATTACCGTGTGAAAGTCATATTGACATTAGCCAGGCGTGAAGGTTGAAAATAAAAAGGGTCAAAGCACAGGTATTTTGAAGCAGATCTATTTTTAAAAAAAGGAAACACAAGGTCTGGAGAAGAAAGAAAAAAACCCCACCAAAACTGCGACTCAGTTTCATCATCATGCATGACGTCATGCATAACGTCACAGCCTCGATTTGACGAATAGAAAAAAAAAACTTGTGAAGGGGAGAGAGGGGGGGGAGGGGGTAAACCGTTGAACATCTGTGTGATTTCTTTTATCTGTTTGATTTTACTTTCGGAGTCTGTTGTCTTCTTCTCCTTCATTTTTTTTTCTGTCTTTCACTTCTATTTATGTTGTTACCCTCTTGGCTGTTACGACGTCAGAATTAGTTTATTAGTTGGCGTAACATTCCGTGCATCTGGGAAGAGTTTGTGCAACTTGTCAACGCCTCGTTCTAAGAGACCACGATACTGTCGGTGGTCAAGGAAACCGATTTGTTTCAAATTTCGTTAATATTCTGTAAAATAGTAATGATAATTATTAAGTATGGAATCCACCCCCCCCCTCCCATTCCCCGGGGGGAGAACATTCTTACAATTTTGGGGGCCTTAGGGAAAGTTATTTTGGGGGGGGGGGAGAGGGAGGTGGGAATAGAAAGAGGGGTGGGGGTAGATGGAATAAGAAGAGAGAGATAGGAAAGAGAGAGAATGAAAGAAAGAAAGGAGTGGGGAGGGGGGAGATTGAGAGGAAAGTGATCAGGAAAGATACAGAGAGAAAGGTAGAGAGGGGAAAGAGAGAAGGGGGGGGGGAGGGGAGAAAGAGAGTGAGGGAAAGTGAGAGAGGGGGTGGGGAAAGAGAAAGGGAATATTTGTGGCCTATGGAAATGTACATTTGGCCACCTGGCAAGTTTTACTTTTTGGAGAAACCTTTTTTTAAAAAATCTTGCGCGCTATATTACACAACTAGAGGCCCTACTAGCCCCACCATCCAACACCCCACAATAACGGCCCTGGCAAGCATCCATTATGAATGTCAGGTGGGGGGGGGTAATTTTTTTTTACCACTCAATAACCACCCTTCCAGAAGCTAAGCCTCCAAAATAAATGATGAGTCCTTGTACTCAAAGAGACGAGCGAGGGCTTAACTAAATTATACATGCCTGTATACGTGTTACTAATTTGTTACAAAGTTGGATGTTGTTGTTACATTTAGACAATGTGCGTAACACGACAGCTATACATGTAACAACATTATGATTTATTTTATTTATTTACTAGCTGTACCCTGCAAAACCTTTGCATAGAATTATATTCCCTTCGGCTTGATCAGTAGGCTATGTTATTTTTGGTTTCGGGAAGATCCGATTTTATCATGATTGTATTTTTAAACTGGAATACTGTTGTATTAGTTCTTTACTTTCGATTTAATGCAGAACCCAAATCGCTTTTATTTATATTATTTTTTAAAAAGGATTATAGTTTTCAGTAACTTGTCAGTTATGGGCCTACCATCATAATACTCGCATTACCACTTCATACACATTATTATTCACTTCTAAGGCTAGATCGTCCAATATTTTTATATGCTTCGCTCCCTCACCCTTGAGCTTGGGTGACCCCGGGGCAATGTACCAATTCCCCACTCCCCCTCTCTTTTCTTTAGGCCAGTCCGTGGGATCAAACACATGACAAGCCCAGCTATTATGACATAACACATGACAAGCCCAGCTAATGGGACCAAACAAATGACAAAGTCATGTAATAAGCCCAACATACCAAGGAAGAGTTTGTTTGACTTTTGCTTGAATATTGTGCGAGAATGTTATGGTAATTTGAACTGAACTTTTTCCAGCTGTTTCCTTACCTTTGAGTTTGTTTTTTGTTGTTCATTGTCTATTTTTCTGACTGGTATTTTTTTTTTCTTAATTAAGGCTAATAACAAGTTTCCCCCCGAGTAAATCTACTTATTTGAGATTTATTATTGCCCACAAAAAAAAAACATACAAATGATGTGTGGATTGGAATAAAATATTTCTTAATTAAAAAAAAAAATGGCGAATCCAGTTCAAGACGACTTCTCGTTATTTTATAATAAAAAGTAAAAATGCGATACAGCCGCTAACTGGCTAGCTCCACATCCTGTTACGTTTTACATAATAAAGGAGCGAACAATAACAAACAAAAAAAAAATTCTTTGTTTATTGTCCTTACGTTCACAGCTGTTTATTTTTTGTCTGCGTGCACGAGAGTTTAGAAATAGAACAACCTCGTTAGGAGCTCCACTCAACTTATTGACATTACGTCACTCTTGGCCTGACCCGGGGCGTGGGTGGTGGGCGGGAGCGGGGGTGGGGGGAGTACGTCTGTAGAATCTATTAAGAAGGCGAGGCCAACACCCACACTGACAAAAGCGCTCCACATCATTTTTGCTCTGCACCACCAACTACTGCCCTAGGACGGCCATGTCAAGTCAATCCTTGTTACCCGCCCCCCCCCCTCCCAAGATCTTGGGGGTTTTTTTAACCATCTTGAGTTCTTGTGTTATTTTTTTTATAAATTGTAAAAAAAAAAGTCTGGGTTTTTTTTACCATTTTATGCTTTTCTGTTGTCTGTTTAATTCATACGAAATGAATTCATCCGTTTCTGGAAACACACCCAAAAAAAATTGATTTTCGAAAATAATTGTTTGCTGTAAATAGGCCTATTAGTGATTTCAATACAAAATGTAATACATATGTAAAAAAAAAAATAAAATACACGGATATTACGCACTCGGGTTCGGATTTCAATGAACGTTCAGATTAAAATGCCGATTTATACCAACATTTGAGCTTGGATTACGCGTGTTTTGAATAAGAGGTATTATTGTATTTTTATAATCTCGGTTTTTTTTTTATAAAGTTCTCTTGGGATTTTAAAAAAAAATCCCATTTGGTAGCGTTGCCTCTTCCCTTTCTCTTTCATCAACATTCCCACAAACTTTGAATTTTTTTTTTATATCAAACCTTTAACTATAAACAAAGTAGTTTTACTAATATTATAGATGCAGGTTATAGACATAATGCACCACTCGAGCCAAAAACTCGACAAACTCTTTTTTATTTGCCGGTCACAATGGTTTTCTTTTTAATTTTCATTTGATAGAATGGTCAAGAGTAAAATGGATATAATTGTTGTTATTTTTTTATATATAAACTAATATACAATTAATGGTAAATTACATTGGTTGGAACAGCTGAAATGGGCCGTACTTGGCTCGTGGGCCTTACTTGGCTCGTGGGCCGTACTTGGCTCGCTGGCCGTAGTTTGTTTATGTCCAGTAAGCCAAATATAAACAAGAAAGTTATCAACAATTGATAAACTGCCTCTTTTTTTGGTGACAGTGGCATAGTCCAACGCGATAACATCATGTCATGCCGACGGAATGCTACAAATAGTAATCATCTGCATTATTATCTAAAACATCTCTAAAACTATATTCCTCATGTGTGGACAGAAAGAAGGATACAGGCATCTGAGAACATGCCCTTTAATACAACGGCTCCAAATATCATACATGGAGCCTATGATCCAACACCTATGTCAAGGAAAGGCTTTACAGACTATTGAGCACTCGGGAACCACTCATTGCATAGTAAAAAAGAGTGAATGTTGACTTGGCAGAGGCGTACCTACGGTGGGGGATAGGGGGTCCAAGTCCCCCCGGGTCCCAGCTTGTGGGGGGGCCCAAAACATTTTTTACATTAAATATTAAATGCATTATCTCATGTTCTTGTGTCAAATGTCAAAATGCAGGGCCCCCAAAGAGGCCAAGCCCCCGGGCCCCCAAATCTCTAGGTTCGGCACTGTGACTTGGTTTAGACATGTTTCGCGACACAATACACTTTGCAATACAACCACAGAATATATATATATATATATATATATATATATATATATAAATATATATATATATATATATTATACAGAATGTTATTTGTAGCACCTAGATATTGATATACAATAACAGTAGTATTAAAATGAAGTACTGACAACGAATAGTGAATTTCTAAACAAATTAATTCGCAAATAACTTTGTCCATTCAAATGAATCTCATATTAAAACTGAATGATAGATTGTTTATTAAATAAATGCTCGCCCGCCCTTAGGCAAATTAAATAAGATTATTTTCAGTGACTTTGAAGAAGGAGTTTAAGGAGATACTCGATAAACAATGACCCAGTTATGTGCAGCATTTATATTATTATTACTAGCTGTACCCTGCAAAACCTTTGCATAGAGTTATATCCCCTTAGGCTTGATCGGTAGGCTGGGTTATTTTTTGTCTCGGGCAGATCCGATTTTTCCATGATTGTATTTTAAACTGGAATACTGTTGTATTAATTCTTTACTTTCGATTTAACGCAGAGCCCAAATCGCTTTTATTTATATTATTGTTATTAATCTCAATGACCTCACAATAACAGTAATGGCGGCGATAGGAAAAAATCGATCAAACCGAGCATGTGCATTCTGTATAACATATACTGTTTGCCCAACTAAGTGATCCAGTGATAGCCGTCTATACATGAAGAGATTTCTTGTTAATCGTAAGCTTGAAATGATCATGTGAGATAAAAATATCTTCCGTGTAATTGTTTCCTGCCATCTTGCACTTGTTTATCCCTGCTTTGTTGCAAGTCTTCAGTTTCGAATTTGTGCTCTTCGAAGCATGTGTGGATTAAATTGAAACATATGTAACGAATTCGCGGAAGCTAGCTCAGGATTGTGCGGTGAAGATACAAAATGAACACCACTGGAAAGTTGCCCCTATCAAAGGCGGTGCGATGTACCGGTGCGTTGAGTTATGTGCACCGTGTGAACCATATTTTACACTGGTGCGTGTATATATTAGTCGAGTTGTGTGCAAAACCAGATTTAAGTCATGTTGAGGCCAGCTAATCCTAGGGACCCCTGACTGTCTGCAGTCATTAAGGGCCCATCTGATCACACACAAATACACACACACACATACATACATACACACCGATAGCTAATCAATCGTTTGAAGTGTGTATGTCATTGTAGACAAGTTTTCCTAATCAATGATTCTGTATTTTTAGCCAATCAAAGTTTCTCTGTGTCACTATTGACATATGATGTCAGTCAATGGGACGGATGGCCGGGTGGTGTAGATACTCGACTGTCGACCTGAGAGTCCTGGGTTCGATCCTCGGTGAGGCCCATGGAATTTTTTTTCCAGGTGAAATTTGGTGCAAAGTCGTCCCATAAGTCCACTCAGCTTAAGTTGGGGAAGTAAAGGCGGCTGGGCGTTGTGCTAACCACACAATCCCTTCGTAAGCCGAGGTTATAGAAATATATGAATTCTACACTTCATCTGCCCCGGACGCTAGGGCTAAGGGAACTTTACTTTACAATGTCTCTCCGTGTCACTATTAACATATTATGTCAGTCATTGTTTCTCCGTGTTACTATTGACATATTATGTCAGTCAATATTTCTCTACTTGCGTCCTTCAAGTCTTTTGACTTGTTACAAAATGCACAACACACTTCAATTATCTGCTGTACTCAGCTATAACGTTTAACCCAGTTATGACGTGGCAGAATGAGTCATCAGTTTACATTGACCAGGCAAGTCAATACAGATTATATTGTCTGCATGATGTCGTGCTCCTATGCAATGAACTCTTGATATTTCAGCATTAGCTGATTCCTAGTTTTCAATAACACATTTTTTAATCAAATCAATGTTTAGCACACATTGTGCGATTTCGCATCTCCGTGGTTGGCTTGTTTAATCCGATGTGATAATAGATAGTCTTGATGACGAGGTGATAATAGATAGTCTTGATGACGAGGTGACTTATTTGAAAGTTGGTTGATTATTTTCTGGGTGACTAAATGACAAGGCTGATGTCAAGTGGATGACATTTGTCGTCACTGAATTATAAAGGTCTAGAAAAATTAATTAGATAAATAAAGGACAAAATTGATAACTAGATGATTAGGTGGATTACATAGTGAATGGGTAGGATGTTAAATGACTAGGTAGGTGAATTAGAAGACTAGATAGAAGAATAAGAAGACTAGATTGATGAATTAGAAGACTAGATAGATGAATTAGAAGACTAGATAGATGAATTAGAAGACTAGACAGATGAATTAGAAGACTAGATAGATGAATTAGAAGACTAGATAGATGAATTAGAAGACTAGACAGATGAATTAGAAGACTAGATAGATGAATTAGAAGACTAGATAGATGAATTAGAAGACTAGTTAGATGAATTAGAAGACTAGATGGGTGACATACAATGACTGTTCTGTTATCTTGATTCCTTTCTTTTTTGTTTTTTTTAAGTGCGGACAGGGCCGTAGTACCATCATTATGAGGGGTGGGGCCTCCTGAACAATAAAAATGTGTTGGGGCCCTCATAACAACCACTCAGAGGAATAAAAAAATCCATGGCCAAATAGAATTGGGCTCAAGCATTCTTGGGGCTACCCAGGGCCGGTGCCAGAGTATTTGCCGCCCTAGGCGAACCTGTCGCACTCTGCCCCCTACTAAAGGCAACTAAAAGAACTAATATTTAAAGTTATATTATAACTTTCACGAAGTAAAACTATGATGTCGTTTGCTTCAATAACTATTTAAGTTGCAACAGAATCTATACAATGTCATGTATAATTGTGTTTTATGGCTATAGGCTACAATCTCTATGTATAAGTTGCAACAGAATCTATACAATGTCATGTATAATTGTGTTTTATGGCTATAGGCTACAATCTATACAATGTCATGTATAATTGTGTTTTATGGCTATAGGCTACAATCTATACAATGTCATGTATAATTGTGTTTTATGGCTATATGCTACAATCTTTACAATGTCATGTATAAATGTGTTTTATGGCTATAGGCTACAATCGTAGGCCAATAAAATAAATCTATAATTAAATTTCAAAACTTTATTTTTCGCGCTTTTGCTTTAGAAAATGTAGAAACGAGTTCCATCAGATCAATGTCTCTATCAATATCATGTTTGATTGACACAGTAGCTAATCCAACAAGTCTTTCTTGTAGCATGGACGTTCTCAAATATGTCTCTATCAGTTTGAGTTTTGAGTAGCCTCGCTCACCACTAGCTACAGAAACTGGAAGTGTCAAGAGGATGCGGAGAGCTATAACAGTGTTGGGCACATTCTCTGTTAGATTATTTTTCAATATAAAGTTTAGTACATCCTGTGGCGATGTACACCTTGCAACTCGTCTTGAAACGGCTCTCAGTTTACTGCTTAGATCAAATGCTCAATATCTTTGGAGTCTTCATGTCGCAAAGCTTTCTCAAGATTCAAACAATGTTCCGTAATTTCCCTGCTAGTTTTATTTTGTGAACTATGAACATCTACAGGAAACCAAACACCAAACTAATATTTTGCATCAGAGTGAACCTTTCATCAACCGATTGTATGGCCGTGTCAAGAACAGCGAAATAAAAGTTTACTTTGAATTTGTCTTTTGGATCATTAATGGGTTCGTCGTCATCTCCTTCATATGGAAATAGTTTCTTCTTTCTTCTGATGCGGGTTGGTTCGGGTTCGAAAAGTGCTGGTATCTATAAATTGACTGCGATTTCAGCTGCATCTACCAGTGTTTTCTCATACTCTGCGTCATTTCTGCGGTTTACGAGAAACTTCTTTGTTTCAGGCAGATGATTGATGGCGCCATGTATATCTAATTCTTTTTTTTTTTTTGAAGTTGTTACTAATCATGTTGATCTTAAACAACACGTCATACCACACAACCAGAGAAACGACAAACTTAAAACTAAAAATGGCTTTTGCAATAACCCTCGCATCTGTTCGTGATGTATTACCAGATGCTCCTGTTAAATTTGTGTAATCCGCAATTTCTGCCAGAGCATCGTAGATATCACCAAGCTGAAAACGAATAGGTTTTAAAGCATCAATTCGACTTTCCCATCTTGTTTCACTCAGTGGTTTAACAGTGAGACTAGAAACATGTCGAGTTAAAACTTCCCAACGGCGAGTTGATGCAGAACAGAATGTATAAACACGTTGCACTAGATCAAAGAAGGTTGTCTCAACATTTTGCGGCAACATTTACAGCCAAATTCAAGGCATGTGCACTGCAAGGAACAAACAATGCTTGGGGATTGACATCTAAAATTCTTCTTTGGACACCATTGGCTATTCCCTTTATATTGCTGCCATCGTCATAGCATTGACCGCGTAAATTTTCGATAGATAAAGACATCTCTTCTAACTGCTTAAGAATAGTAACAGTCATGCCAGCACCAGTTGTCTCTTTCAGAGACACAAAACCCAAGAAATGTTCCTTTACAGACGATGGTGCTGCAGTGTCATTTTCTGGATTTGAAATCACATCCACAAAGCGAATGATTATGGTCATTCGTTCAACATGACCAGCATCTGGTGTGCAATCTAGAATTATTGAAAAGTACTTAGCATCACGAGCAGAAGCCAGAATTTTTCTTCGCCCAACCATGCGGGACAACAGCAGCAACCTGCAAGACGCAATCCTATAAATATAGATAGATGTGTCGCGTTTATGGAATTCCCAAATACGTCATAGAAAGCATGACGCATTCAACAACGTTCGACAACTCGCGTTGTTTTCTGATTTCTTTTATAAAACCAGATTATTTTAATTTCTAATATGACGTTTTGTCGTTTTATTTAGTGAAATATATTGAGAATTTCAATATTAATAAACTCTTAGCACTAAAATATCATTCAATCCATTTATTACTAAAGGACGTCAATTTTTTTAATATTTCTATTTTTACGTCTCTTACTACCACGGCTGCATAGTGGTTAAACCGGGCCTGGGGCTACCGGGCAAGTACAAACCTAAACGGTTGCTAAAAAACATCAATTCGAATAGAAAATAATTTACTTTTGTATATAAGAATTTCACAAGCAGCGAAACAGATGCGGAATTCGCAAGCTCCCTACCAATCTAAATTTCGGTCCTGTGGGGGACTTCCCATAATATTATGCCATGGTAAACAAACTAAAATGGCTGCATTGAAACATCGACTCAAATGTGTTCAAAATGTATGATTTAATGTATATTCGTAGCTAGACAATGCTTTAGACATATGTTTAAAGAAGTAAGCTTGAAATGCTTCAAACAATGGATGAAAGCTAATAGTTCAAGAATATTTTATTTTTTTGCTCGGTAAAGAGAATACCTGTTTATATATTACCACTATATTAAGTGATGCTGGTGTAGTTTACATGCAAATGAAACAGACGTACAAATGGTGTAGCACTTATATGTGATAGCATGTAATCTATATAAATAATAGCGGTGTTGGTTCTACGTTAAATTAAAAGTAAAGGATTAATATAACATTATTCCAGTTTAAAAATACAATCATGAAAAAATCGGATCTGTCCGAAACCAAAAATAACCTAGCCTACCGATAAAGCCTAAGGGGATATAACTCTGAGCAAAGGTTTTGCAGGGTACAGCTAGTAGCAAAATAGGATGAATGGCGCACTCCTGTTTTATTAGAACCCAGTGTTATGACTGCATTAAAAGGGAAGGAACCTTTCAAATACGAAAGAGTATGCTATGAACAGTCCTCTCCCTTAGTTAAAGCAATATTTTCGGTCTGTCATTGCAGTTCGTTTAAGAATGAGAAGTTTGTCTCTTATATCATGTAAACCACTAATGAGACTAATGAGTTTTCGTAGCGACCTTCTATCATCCCCACCATAACCGACAGTACAATGCATCACAGGATATATAGGGAACATTTTGGTTTCTCTCCCAGAATACCGGGATCCCGGCCGTGTTTGAGCTCATTAAACACCGGGAAAATCTCTTTGTACCGGAAACTTTAAATTCAAAATTTAACTCAAAGTTGAAGGTTTTAAAGTAATATTTTATCTTGTAGTATTTTAGTAGCTTGCACAAATTTCATCCCTCTTTAGCAACAAAGGGTCTTTATTTATCATTTCTTAAGTATCAATATATATATATATATATAGTAAAGATCCCTTTAAAGGTGCCATAGGGGCAGATGAAATGTAGAAATCAAGTTTCTGTAGCCTCGGCATATAAAGAGATTATTTGGCTACCTGTGTGGTTATTTGTGTGGTTACTTGTGTGATTATTTTAGAGTTACTAGTGGGGTTAATTGTGGGGTTACTTGTGTAGTTACCACCTCGCCCAGCAGCCTTTACTTCGCCCACACTAATGCCAGGGGCTCATTTAAAGCCGGGTGGACTTGTGGGACTTGGTGGACTTGTGGGACTTGGTGGACTTGTGGGACTTGGTGGACTTGTGGGACTTGGTGGACTTGTGGGACTTGGTGGACTTGTCACTTGTGGGACTTTCGCCAGGACCTGGAAAAATTCATCGAGGTTTGAAGCCTGGCCTCTCAGGTCAACAGTCAAGCTTTCTACATCGCTAGACCACCCGTCAATCAGTATTAATAGGGGGAAAATATTTTATTCATCAGCAAACGGGATTCACGTATAGAATCTATGCTGCTATGTTTTCTTTATTGCCGTTTACAGAATATTTATTGTTGATATGTTAACTACCAGTATATAATAAATGGGGCTAACAAAAGCAAACATTTCATACGCGACGTGAAATAAAATATAAATTACTGACTGCCTAAACAGTGACTCTAAAATAAAGTGATCCGTGGGAAATGACATTAGAGGATGTGGAAAAACTGGTTGAATTTAATGTGACGTAAGTTGCGTATGGCTAAAATAGTGAGAGTTCAGCTAGAAATGTCAACAAAATAGAAATGTCAATAAAAGTAAACCAGTCTATGATGAGTGGTTTAAAAAAAAAAACATTCGCTAAGAACAACTGCGTGACCGTTGCAAATTGGGTCGTCATGAGCCAATCACTGTCACACTGCCTGATCATTATCGCAGTTAGCCATCGGTCACAACTACACTCACCCTCACCCTCACCCCCTCCCCCCCCCCACAATGGTGTGCCTTTAATGATAAAAAAAATACAGACTGGCGCGGTTGGTGTTTATTTTTCGCTGTTATGTTTTTGAGTGGTAAGTTTGTTTGTTGTGTTACTGTCGTTTGTTTCCTGTGTGATGTCGTGTGTTGCCTGTGTGATGTCGTTTCCTCCCTATGTAATGTCGTTTGTTTCCTGCGTAATGTCGTGTGTTGTCTTTGTAATGTCGTTTTCTCCCTGAGTAATGTCGTTTTCTTCCTGAGTAATGTCGTTCGTTCCCTGTGTAATGCCGTTTGTTCCCTTCGTGATGTCGTGTGTTGCCTGTGTAATGTCGTTTTCTCCTTATGTAATGTCGTTTTCTCCCTATGTAATGTCGTTTGTTTCCTGCGTGATGTCGTGTGTTTGTAAAGATTCAGACAAAAAATGTACATAAGCTCAACATTGCTAGCTACGTTTCTATGACAGTGAGAAGTTATCTTTGAAATTCACTGATTTCACCATTTATTCTACATTTGTTTCAGTTTTTGCAGCCCATGACTTACAGTTATCTTTGTAATGAAATGAATCCAGTCAAGACTTTGTTGACAATGGTTGCCAATAACTTGGTGTAAATTTCAATTTTTAACTGAATATTTCTCTGTTTAGTCACCGGGCTCCAATTGTTGCCGCCCTATGAAAGATTACCTTCCCATCATTCTCCAGTTGTTGCTGTTTTTTCTTTCAGTTTTTTTTTTCAATTGAAATCGTTAGTGACGAATGTCATACAACAGTGTATACTATCCGTATTCATTGGATATAGTCAGTGTTTTTACAAAGTTCGTGTCGCAACTGTCTTGGAACCATTGGGCCAATTTGATCCCCTTGTTCTAATTACGCCCGCCCGCGATCAGCGTCTATACACCAATGACGATCATGGGCGTATTCATGGGGGGAGGGGGTAAGGGGGGCATTTGCCCCCCCCCCCTTACATTTAAAAAAATGTCATAAAGTTATTTGCCCCCCCCCTCCCCCTGGAAAATCTTTGCCCCCCCCCCCGCCCTGGAAAAATTTCTAGCTACGCAAATGATGACGATTACATTTGCCGTACATTATCTCACATACGAAGCAATCGTGACTCGCGGGCTCAAGCCCACCTTTGAGTTGGTGATTACTGGAATCGATACCACTAGATGTGTTTACATATTTTAACACAATTAGTAACTTGGTATTGGAGGCAGGGCGGGCAGGGGTTGGTTTACATTTTTGAACGAACTATTTTGGTCTTCATTGAAAGTGCACCTGTCACCAAGCAGTGAACTCATTAACATAACACCTTTTTACTAAGCTTGTTATTTTGCATTATTTAAAATAACGGATTCACACTGCTTTGTGGTAGTCCTTGTTTACTTAAACTATGTAGTTACCCGAATAAAACTGCTCACGTCGTTTTGTTTTAGTCATTGTTTACAAAACACCACTTGCAGCTATCGCCCTTTACCTAAACCGCGGCAAAGTCCCAGCTAATAGAGCTAGAAATTTAAAAAAAAACACTCCTTAATATTGGCATTTTAAAAATATAAAACCTGATAAAATCATTAACTACGCAAGTGTAGGTTTACTGGCACGACTCAACTTTGTAGTCTTGGTTAAATTTTTAAGTTCAGACAGGTTCATTTAAATTTCAGACAGGCTAATTTAAAATTCAGACAGTCTAATTTAAAGTTCAGACAGCGTAATTTAAAGTTCAGACAGTCTTATTTAAAGTTCAGACAGGCTAATTTAAAATTCAGACAGTCTAATTCAAAGTTCAGACAGCATAATTTAAAGTTCAGACAGTCTTATGTAAAGTTCAGACAGTCTCATGTAAAGTTCAGACAGGCTAATTTAAATTTCAGACAGTCTAATTTAAAGTTCAGACAGTATAATTCAAAGTTCAGACAGGCAAAGCTGGACGGACGTTGTGCAGAGTGTGCTAACCACACAGCCCCTTTATATGCCATGATCACATAAAACAATTCATCTTTCCCGGTGTCTGTTTAGGGCTAAGGGATCTTTACTTTTTTTTTCACAGTATACATGTATATACATATGTGTGTGTGTGCGTGCGCGCGTGTGTGTGTGTTTGTGTGTGTGTGCGCGCGTGTGTGTGTTTGTGTTTGTGTGTGTGTTGTGTGTGTATTCTCTATAACAAAGTTTGCGGACCCTTGATCTATATAAAAGTGGTTTGGATTTAAAGTGATTCATTTGTAAAAAAAAAAAATTGCAGGGGTGGCATTTATAATGGAGGGGGGGGGGGAATTCCCTTCATTACATACTCTGCCTATATAAATACCCTATATATGCATTACCCTTTACATGTGTAAACAACTTCCCCCCTACCCCCAAATATAGACTAGAGCTCCTTTCTAACTCTTCATCACTACTCTCTCCCCACCATCACCACGCCCACCACCCCCAAACCGTACCAGAAATGACGCTGCTGAATTGCTACTTCGGTTCTCGTCGGATTATCTTCTCTTCTGTATAAACGGTCTTTGCAAACAGAGGTAAAGACATTAAATGACCCACCATTGGGTAGGGACCCACACAGTGGGAACCACTGATTCGCTATTCTAATTTTACTCTTTGGAGCGCATGGGCGTATTCATGGGGGGGGGGGCAAGGGAGGGGCATTTGCCCCCCCCTACATTTTGAAAAAATGTCATATAAGAGGGGGCATTTGCTCCCCCCCCCCTTTTACATTTAAAAAAAATGTCATAAAGTTGTTATTAGCCCCCCCCCCCTGGAAAAATTCCTAGCGACGCCCATGCATGGGCGTGGGGGTAAAAAGTCTGACTAAGGTTCGTTCTAATTTTAGCAAGTGACGTGAAAGATCTCCCGAAGAACACGTCAATCAATGAATAAACCGCCGGTGGGGGTGGAACAGAGAAGTAAAAAATGTATGTATGGGATCAAATGCAATGTGTAGTGACTACAGTAAAATTGTGTCTATCATCGCCAGTACAATTACATTTAGTGTGGATGTTGCGATTACTGTAAGTTGGTGTTTTTTGTCTGTTTTTTTTTTTGTTTTATGTATTTTATTTATTTGTGTTTATATAGACATAACGTTAAATAGAAAGATCTATTGACGGAAATTTTAGACAGACAAATAAGTAAACAGAATATGAGACAAGAGTTTAAATAGACAGACAAGTGGGCCTATGTTTAAATACGTTTACACATATGCAGCACAGTATGTAGTGAAGATATATATATATATATAATCATTTAAAGACAAGAGGTGGAAAGAAAAGATGCATTTGACAGTTTAATCAAAATTTTGATATCTTTATTTTGTATATATACATAGTATTTGACTATGTTATCAACTATCTTGTCTAGTAATGATTTATATCATATTTTATTTGTTTAAAGTGACACACCCCTTTTTTTGTCATTTCAAATCGTTCACAGGATATATATTGTTTGGATCATTTAATGATAAAGAATTCTTTTTTTTTAAAGGGGGAAAACCCGGTCTTATAAAAGACAGAAATAGACAAAAAACGGAAGTCAACTTTATTAAGCTTGGGTTTCGTTTTCTTTACTTATGGTCTTAGGTAACAACATAACGGATCCCCACAACTTCAGATTGAAATGTTTAACGCAGATATCCACCCACCCTCATAATCACACCCATTGACACACTTATAGACACAGTCATAGACACTCGCATAGACACACTAATAGACGCACTCATAGACACGCTCATAGAGATAATCATATACACATTCATAGACAAACTCATAGACACACTCATAGTCACACTCATAGACACACTAATAGACACACTCATAGACACACTCATAGAGACACTCATATACACATTCATAGACACACTCATAGACACACTCATAGACACACTCATAGATAAACTCATAGACACACTCATAGACACACTCCTGTCGAGACACCGAATTAGCAGGTCATATTTATCTAAAAATATATTAAACGCCTTGATTTCCACCTATATATATATAATTTTTCCGCATTGATATTCATCAACTTATGCAAAGACATATTTAGTACAGTTTATTGTATTCACCCACGCTTTTACTAATAGTAATGATATTTTTTTTATATAGATCTAAGGAATTTTTTTAAATATTTGTATTATTATTTTTTTTATACTTTCTAGTTTTAAATGTATTTAAGTTGTTGCTGTTCATTGCACAATTTTCGCCTAATTTAACTATTCTATATTATACTAAAACTGTAGGCACACCCTAGACTAGACTCACCATAGACTATAGACACACCATATCATAGAGACACACAATATACTGTAGACACACCGTATCATAGAGGCACACAATATACTGTAGACACACCGTATCATAGAGGCACACAATATACTGTAGACACACCGTATCATAGAGGCACACAATATACTGTAGACACATCATATCAAAGAGGCACACAATATACTGTAGACACACCATATTATAGAGATACAACATAGACTGTAGACACATCATATCTTTGAGATACAACATAGACTGTAGACATGATATATCATAAAGACAAAACATGGTCTGTAGACACACCATATCATAGAGACACAACATAGACTGTCGACACATCATATCATAGAGACAGACACACCATAGACTGTAGACACATCATATCATAGAGACACACCATAGACTATAGACACACCATATCATAGAGACACAACATAGCCTGTAGACACATCATATCATAGAGATACAACATAGACTGTAGACACATCATATCATAGCGACACAACATAGACTGTAGACATGATATATCATAAAGACAAAACATGGTCTGTAGACACACCATAGACTGTAGAGACGACATATCATGGAGTACACACCAAAGACTACATCATAGACTATTGATACATGTTTATTTGTTTGTTTGTTTTTTTAAATAGAAAAACCGACTGACTGTTGGACTTATTCTTTTTTTTTTTGCATTAGTGTCAGCTCTTGTTACCACGTCCGACGTCAGTTTATATTCAGGACTGAAATGATGGACCAATAGCTATTGAATACGTGGCGGTATAAATGTAGCCCTAGCCGAATGTTATGTTGATGTTACAATAGATATTGTTTATAGTTTTATTCTAAATGTGTTCAAGGGAGCAAATAAAAAAGAATGCTTCTATAAATGCTGATGCATTTTTTAATGAACTAGTTTATTTGTAAGTGTGTTTAGATGTGTGTCTAGAGAGACATATGGACATGCTGACAAAAAAGACAGACAGGCGGATAGATAGATGATAGATAGATAGATAGATAGATAGATAGATAGATAGACAGACAGACAGACAGACAGACAGACAGACAGACAGACACAGACAGATAGACAGACAGACACAGACAGATAGACAGATAGATAGATAGATAGATAGATAGATAGATAGATAGATAGATAGATAGATAGATAGATAGATAGATAGATAGATAGATAGATAGATAGATAGATAGATAGATAGATAGATAGATAGATAGATAGATAGATAGATAGATAGATAGATAGATAGATAGATAGATAGTATTTCTGGGAACAAACTGCCACCCATAGATATTTGTTTGCAAATAGAGATATTACTTGATACGATGCTAGACCAGGAGTGGTAAAACATTTTAAATGGCGGGCCATAATGGGCTCATAAATTGACAAAAGGGATGGACCAATCGCAGAAATTAGACATAAAGGATGGACCAATTGCAGAAATTAGACATAAAGGATGGACCGTTCGCAGAAATTAGACATAAGGGATGGACCAATCGCAGAAATTAGACATAAGGGATGGACCAATCGCAGAAATTAGACATAAGGGCCGGACCTAGTAGATGGAGCTTTTATACGAACTAATATAATTACAATTACCAAACAAAAAAGAACTGAAATGCGCGGAACAGATCAAACAGCCGAATGGGCCGGACTCTGCTAAATGCAGAATATTAATATTAAGCGGGTGAAACAGAAATGTACCGCTGGTAGCAGATGTTACAGTGCGCCGTGCACCGGGACATAACTGCAGGGTAGGAGAGTGGAGGAATTGACTGTTGAGGATGGAATACGGCTTAATTTTCGCTTACTAGAATATTGTGTTAATTGTACTCTTCGCTGATGCGATAATAATGGTTGTTTACTGGGAGAAATTATGCTAATCACCGGATGCTAATTATTCTACAAATTAGCTATAGGCTACTTAATATACCATTAACTAACGTTATTCAGCTCTTCCGATACTAAAAAGAAACGTGGTAGGCCGAATGGTTGTGTGAAACAGTAATCAAACGATTTCATCAGCAGCTTTACAGTAATTTAACTAATTTTAGTATTGAGCTCTTTCTCTTTCATTGCGGTCGTTTTTAATCTTCTCCAATATAGGTCAGCGAGCAAGAAAACAGAATTGTCAAACTTGACAGCTGATTCTATATAAACCCCTGTTCTGACAATCAGACGAATGATTCCCAGACCAAGACCTGAAGCTAGATGGTCGACCATGGCTGGCGGTTTATTTATGTTGTTGCTTGTGGCCGTAGAGCTTTACTCCAGCGCGGAGGGTCAAAAGAACAATCGCCCGATCAAAGTGGCCGCTTTCAACATCAAAGGTTTCGGACGGGCCAAGATGACCAACAGCAGGCTGAGCGACCAAATCACGGAGATCGTCAGCCGGTATGACGTCATACTAATTCAAGAAGTCAGGGACACCTCCGGCTTCTCCTTGAACAAACTCTGGGGAAATCTAAACGCCACCGGAGAATGGGGGATGGCGGTCAGCGAGCCGGTCGGCCGGACCAATTACAAAGAGCAGTACGCTTTTTTCTACCGCTCGAAGACGGTCAAGATCACCGGAACATTCCAGTTTGACGACAGTGAAAAGGACTCTTTCGAAAGAGAGCCGTTCGCCGTAGAGATAGAATATATCTCCGCGAAGAAAGCGTCTAAAAGAAGAGTTGTCCTCCTTGCCTTGCACACGAAGCCTCAGGACACGGTACAGGAGCTGAAGCTCTTACCTCAAACCATGCGGAAAGTTTATCAAAAATTCAAACGCGCCACCGGCATCATCGCCCTAGGGGACCTGAACGCCGACTGCGGGTACCTCAGCGGCGCGATGAAGAAGCAGATGGAGATCTTCCAGGCAGATGGCGACTTCGTCAGCATCATTCCGGACACGGAGGACACCACAGTGGCGGTCGGCACCCACTGCGCCTACGATCGGGCCATCATCTTGGGTCAGGATGTCCAGGTCAGCGAGGCCCGGCCTTACCGTTTCGACTCTGAGCTCGGTTTGGATCTGGACTCTGCGGTCGCCATCAGTGACCATTATCCAATAGAATTTAAACTGCATTGATGGGTGAGTGTGTGTGTTTGCGTGAGCTTGTGAAGGGAAGCAGATGCTATAGTGTGTAAGTTGATGAGTTACGTTTCAACTTAATTAATATAGTCATGCGACTCGAGAGTATGTTGATTTGATTCACTGGCTGCAGCCCTGACAGTAAGTTGTACGCCATGGGGGGGGGGGGCGTTCACTTTCTCAGTCACGATTTTGTTCTTGATTTTTCTCACTTCTCCTTCCCTCCTCACTCCCTTAACGTTTTTTTTACCACTCTTTTATCATTACGTGTCACATTTCGACCCCCGCCCCCCCCCTCCGAAAGACGTTATGTAAAAAGTGAACGGTTCATTAGCACAGTACCTACTCCCATTCCCATCAACTGGCAATTCTAGATGCATGAACTTTCTCTCTATTTCCATATACCGATCTTGGTTTGAAGTAGGAATGTATTGTACGATCTATTGCCGTTATTTTTTTTTTTTATTTTCCTTACCATCCACTTGTACGGGTAATTCTTTTTTTTTTATTTTTAATCACAGTTATCTTTCTTAATTATTTCCCCTTCTCTTGTGATTTCACTTTAGGTCAAACAAATATTATTTGTTGAACCTTTGTGTTAAGAGTCTAGATGATATTGTACAAGTGATTTATATACAGGTTTTTATTCAGTCTACTGTTGCTACTATATATACATTTATTTATGCCAATATATGGATATTGTTGGAGGATATATATATATAATTTCAATCCTAATTTGCTGTTCAAACTTTATTTTAAAAATTCCTTGCTTTTTACATTTTACTAAGGTATATTTACCAAGTTTTATTTGCCATTTGATTCATGCCTGCTTTCAACTTGTTATTTTACTTTAAAAATGGCAGTTATAAATATATAAATATATACATTTTAATTGAAACATTTTAATAAATTCAATGATCTTTAAAAAATGGTACATGACGTTCACTGTGTTAGGCTGTGTGTGTTGTGTGTCAGTTTGCTACTGGATGCATTATGTAAGTCTATATGTTAGTATAAATGTTATGTTATTCCAAAATAATGACTTAATTTCTTTTTTTTAAAACAAATAAACGATACTAAGGATTCTGAAAAAGAGAAAAATGTCACAAAGGTGGGTGGTAAAATGTGCAGGAAAAAAAATTATATATAGGTCAGAGATTGCAACAAACCATAATGACATGCATGGGCGCCGCTAGGAATTTTTCCAGGGGGGGGGGGGGGGGGCAAATAACAACTTTATGACATTTTTTTTAAATAAGGGGGCAAATGCCCCCTTGCCCCCCCCATGAATACGCCCATGATGACATGCCAGTTCTGAGTACAATGGTGTATATTTCAACAAGTGCCTCTTGGTCAGTTAATTTAAAAAAAAAAAAATCAAAATTATTCAGCATTCTTATATAAGATTTTTCGCTTCACTTGAACATTACAAAAAATATATAAGTCATCCTCAGGTGCATTAACATTTTATTTGACAATAACAAAATGACAAGAAATTAAGTGGATACCCAAAATCTCAGCCATTTTGACTCTCTTCTCAAAAAAGTCCTGTATCCAATAGATCCTTGTGTACTACTACATCTGGATTCAGTGTAGGTTTAATATTACATGTCATGATTTGAACCCAACATTGCCGAGTTGATGGTCATTGTCTTTACGTCCGCTCTGCTCATTATCTACTGTTTTGCATCAACAATTAAGGGCATTTCAGCGAGGTTTACATCTGTGCAATATTTACAATTTTGGAGGATGACTGAATGTAACCTTGCTGTTTTTTTCAGACATTTAAGTTTCTGCTCCAGATTACGATGATATACATGTGATGGTGGATGTTAAAAGCATGAGCTGGCATCAAGGTTTGCTGGCTTCATCTTCCTGAGCTTTCGCAGACCTGGCATATTGCTACACTAGAGTTAAGGAAAAGTTCACTTGTCTACAAAGTTTTTTTTTCAGTGGATTTATTTGTTTCTAGTCAATGAATATCTTTTTGTTGATGTAAAATTTTTACTCAGTCTTATTAACATCCATTGAGAAATATTTGTTTTTGTTATTTACTATATCAATTGACTTCATTCAATAAGAAAAAATAAATTCATTGAGTTAAAAAAAAAAAAAACATGACTCATTTTAAAACCAGGCACCCAAAGTGTAGACCTCACAACAATCAACAACATATCAAAACTTTAAACATGGCTGCAAAAAATCAACATGGGATACATGTAGGAATGTTTTCATCTTTGACATGATTTTTTTTTTTTCAAAACAAAAACTAAAATTCATTATGATGTCATAATCCAGTGATGGGACAACAAAATTCATTATGATGTCATAATCCAGTGATGGGACAATACCAAAAATTCTTACAGATTCAATTTAAAAAAAAATAGGTTCAGGAATCAGAAGTAAGGCTAAAAATTCTCCGATTCTGATATCATAAAAAAATGCCAGGTATTACATATGGTTTATTTAATTGTATTCCCCCCCCCTTCCAGCCAGTCATAACAATGGCAAACAATACTGTTGTCCACTTATTATTTACCAGAAAATGAAGTCATCATAAACTTAAAACAAACATTCACTTCCTGTTTCACTTGAAATGTAAGCCGCCAACATTCCCAGTGGTGGCTTCCTGAATATTAAAAACAGTAAACCCACAGACGCTTGGAATGCTCACCACTCAAACAGTCAAACTATCTTTTTGTAGTTTAGTTGTTTTTTTTGTTGTTGTTTTGTATTTATCAAAATGAATGTTGAGAGTAAAACACTTTAATGACCTACTTAAGTTGTCATTTGAAAATATGAACATGAGGGAGGGGGAGATGGGGTTGGATAGTCTTGCGATAAAGTGCTCGACTGTTGACCTGAAAATCCCAGGTTTGATCTCGGGTGAGAACTTAATTGAAAGTTCCCTCCATGCCTACCATGGTGTCTACATGGCCACTGCATCTTCGTTGTGACGGAAACAAAAAGAAGGGCACCACAAAACATAAAAATTGTCCCTCTTAGGAAGGAAGGAGGAGTGAACTATTTTTTTTCTGGGTTGCTCCTTGGAACGAGCCAGATCTTCCAGCTGCAGTATGACCTGAATGCTGTAGGTTACAGGTTCAACTCCCAGTCACCTACATCTCTCCCATTGTGCCCTCAAGGGCATTGCACTTTCAGATATGATGGGGTTGAAAGAGGCCACTTCAAAAATAGTCCCATTAGTAAGTTATATGATCTAAAAAATTAATATCTCATTCTTTTCAGGGAATATAAAAAAATCTGAGCACAAATTTCAACATAGAACCCATAAAAAAAAATAGTTAACACTCACTTTTACTCTGAAGGTTTTTTCCCAACAAAATTTTTTTTTTTTTTCGAGAATGTAAATTGACACTGGAGGGAGGGTATGATGCTTACATGATAGGACATCACACAAAAAAAATCTTCCTATTCACAATACACACTCCAAACAGAGAACAAAAAGGATACAACTACCAGAGGTTTATCCTTCAGAATAAACCCGTTGGTCTCTTTCACGGCAGTGATGGCCACTTTCTCTGAAGGCAGGGTGACGAAACCTTGACCTTTCATTCTACCAGTTTTCATCAAGCGAATGTCAAAACTAGGAAAATAAAGAAGAAAAAAAAAAATGCTGCATTGGCAAATTTATGGAAACCATTTTATTAAGTACTTACAACGTTCAGTTTCAAATAGTTTATGTTAAGTTAAACAATAGTATCAATAACTGATAAACAATAAAGTCTTTTTATTTTATTAGAGAATTAAACTTGTGCTCTTTTATAAAGGTAGTATTTTTTTTAAATTTACAAGGCATTATCTTTTGTATATGTTACTGCATAAATCTAATATTTTTGGCTTAAAAATAAGCATGTTTCAATAAAAAAAAAATATCCCAAGACGACAACATACATGTTAGTTTCCAGTTCATTATCCCAATCAACATAGCGGCCATAAATCCAATGAATGTCCTGAAAGTATAAAAACCATTTTCACATTATTTAACACTATATTATATGAGATACTTATTTTTAGTAATTGAATAACACTTATTTATTTATATTAGTTTCTTATAAATCTACAAAACTAATTCTAATGATTATTCCAATAGATATAAAAATAATTAGCATATAGGGAAATTATTATTCTACCTCCTCAGTAACATTTTTGGCCAAATTTTTAATATACAGTCTACAAGATGGTTCACCCTCATCATACCGTTTAAAAACGCTCAGCTCTGCCATTTCTGAAACATTAAAACGGACATAACCAGTTTTTACTAAGTTGTAAAAGTATTAAAGCTAAGTGAAATAGTTTTACCAGTTTACAGCGAGTTGTAATTAAATTGATGTTAACACTCATTTACATTGAGAGTTAATCAATATTTTAATAAAAAAAATTTTTAGTCCAGCAGTTCTAAACTCGTTAAGAAAACGTTTCAAAAAAAAAATTTCGAGCTGTTCATTAAACAATGGATTTTTAAATTTAAAAATCTTTTTTTTTGTGTTAAAAACACAATAGTATTAGAAAGTGGTGGGTGAAGAAATCTGTACAGGATAAAGAGGAAATAAGTCAAAAGTTTCGTGTTAAATTTCTATACAGGACAAAGGCCCGCTGCAGCTTTAACACTAATTGAATACAGTGAAGTCTCAATTAATAAGGAGGATATGAGCTGAAAAATTGCTGGGTTAATCAAATTTGCACACACAAAAAATCTGTGTAAAAATGAGGCCTGACTTAAATGAGTATACTAAATGATGATGTTTGAATACAACGCCCATAAATATATTTTAATAAACACTGCTATGTTGAGTAGCATTCTGGAATCTAAAAACGTTTCACAAAAAAACAGTTATGCTAAAAGATATTAATGAAGAAAAGGCCACCATGTGCTGATAAGTCAATATATCTAGAAATGGGAAGATGAACGTTAACAAGAAAGCATTGTCAAGTGAAGACAGGGTATTTCCAAATATTTACAAACAAACATGTTTTCTTAAGCTGGTTTGGGTTTTTAAAGTTTATTTTTTTTATTTTATGTAATAAAATACTTTAGTATATCTTTTTGCAAAACTGATGTTAGTGCTAATTTATAACAATAACACCATGTCTAAATAATGACTGATTAGATATTTTTTTATAAAAAAAAAAGCAATAAAAGTTTCAAGAACCTAGACTGTGACAAACCTGAATGAGACAATTTGAATTTCTTCAGTTCTTTGGAAGAAATAAATTTAGATTTCGTCCACTCCTTGTCTGGCCTCTCTTCATCACAAGTTTTTTCTACAGGCTGTTCCAGACATTGAAAAAAAAAAAAACCAATGCAAGAGTTACTGTAAAAGATACTTCAGTTGATAATATATATAATAAAATTGTGTACTAATAAAATAATGAAATGTTACAGTTAATAAAATTTAACACCATCCCTACAAATCAATCCTCTTTTGTTCTATAAAAAGTATCAGAGAAATAGTAAAAAAGATGATTGAGAATCTACTATGAAAATACAGTTAGGGCTCAAGTTCTGATGTACGCCAAAGATCAGACCCTTTCTAAAATGATGATGAAATATGCACTGCAGTGTTGACAGCAATACATAAGGAAGCAAAAGTAAAAATGTGGAATTTCTAGGGTGACTCACTTTCTGTACAGGTTCCATAACTCCAAATCCTCCAACAACCACAACTGACGTCGGGTGATCTGAAATCATAATTCATTTTTCACTTTAAAATAAAACAGAAATATGCAGTGTTTGCTTCAAATCCAGGAATATCATTTCCTCACTTGATGCAGTTTATGGGGAAAGGCTGGGAAGATGATGCTGCCTTTTTTTATAGAAACCCGAAAGTTTCTCCAACAAAAGTTCAATTACATTTCACACGAGCACTGAAACCCCATCTCAAGAAAATATAATCATTTTAACTACAAACCAAAACTAAAAAAATTATCTATTATGCACAGCAAAGAAAAAATTAATTTTATTTGTAGTGAAAAAAAATTATTTTGTCATTTTGATATCAATATAAAATCTTTCTTTTTGATCAACTCATTTAAACATATGTGAATACATTTATTTGCTGACATGAATTTTAATGAACTTTTAAAGCTTTGTAATATATTTTGTTAGGCAAATTTCACGTGCAAAGTAATTTAACAGCCCTATTCTATCATCTGATTTTTAAATTTTAAAAATTCAACATTATTATAAACAAATGTTTTAGAAATAATGTCACATGTTTACCTTGAATATTTGGAGGAGGTAATGGAACATCGTAAGATAAACTTTCCTTTTCTAGATCATCAGCAGCTGGAGGGTAAGGGAGCGAATCAGCCTGATGTGTCGTTGAAAGAGGCAAATTTGTTTGTGTAGAGGCAGGCAGCTCATATTGCTGGCACACTTCATCCCTAGCATCAGAGGCTGTGTAAGAAGGAGGAAGGATAATGTTCTGTGGGACAAACTGTGATGATGCCCTTGGCTGCTGAGGGGCGCAAGATGACGGGAGGATAACGGATGGAAGTTTCAGCTTTTTAGACAAGGCTGACGAGACCTGCTCAAACACTTCATTCACCTGAACAGGGGCTGATGTAGGTATTATGACATCGCTGTTGTCCTGCAGGTCTGAAAGTTTTGGTCGTTTGGCTGCTCGCTTTCTCAATGACCTCTGGGGTCTCTTTAAAGCACGTTCTTCTACAGCCCTGATAAAGGAAAAAAAAATAATGGTTTATATAAACACACCATATATATATAGGCATGTTTATAGATATAACACCATTTCTTCAAAGTCTAGAAAATTTCCAAATTTTCAGATTATAGCTCATTTTGATGCACTCACATTAAAATAGGTTATAAAAATGTACATCGCCTAAATCAACTTTTAAAGATGTTAGTAAACCAAAAAAATAAATAATAAAAAAGATGATGTCAGAATTAAATTGAATCTTACACAGGCACAAACTTCATGCAGTTTAGATGACTAAAAATATTTACGTTGCTCATGTCTGAACACTTTTCAATAAAAATGTTATTACAAAGACAAAAGTATATTAAAATTGGAAAATGTATTAAAATTGAGAGACACGGGTGAAAACGCTATTAATAGTGAAAGCACTTTCAATGAGGACATTGATTAACAAATTAGACCACATTAACAAAGTCTAGCAATATAATACATGACATAATTATTAAGCAATAACTGCAAAAAAAAAGCAATAAAAACAAATGAGACTAACAAGAACTGAAAGATTGATCTCAATTAACAAAATATGAGCATTATCATTGCAATGAGACTTTACATTAACTCACTTGGCCTGTTACATTGCAATGAGACTTTACATGAACTCACTTGGCCTGTCACATTGCAATGAGACTTTACATTAACTCACTTGGCCTGTCACATTGCAATGAGACTTTACATTAACTCACTTGGCCTGTCACATTGAAATGAAACTTTACATTAACTCACTTGGCCTGTCACATTGCAATGGAACTTTACATGAACTCACTTGGCCTGTCACATTGCAATGAGACTTTACCTGAACTCACTTGGCCTGTCACATTGCAATGAAACTTTACATGAACTCACTTGGCCTGTCACATTGCAATGAGACTTCACATTAACTCACTTGACCTGTCACATTGCAATGAAACTTTACATTAACTCACTTGGCCTGTGACATTGCAATGAAACTTTACATGAACTCCCTTGGCCTGTCACATTGCAATGAAACTTTACATGAACTCACTTGGCCTGTCTACCAATCTCATCCCCACTGTCTAGTTCAGATTCTGTGTCACTACAAATGTCCATTTCTTTCTGATCAACATCGTCAGGCGGAACCTGGGCTTGAACATCTCGACACTGATGCACACAATAAAATTACAATGTCAATTAACAATTTTAAGCAAATATAACAATTGAAAAAAAGAGTGTTTTGAACAGGGACTTGAAGAAATAGCTAGTTGTGTCTTGAGCCTGTAAGTTCAGGGCATTCAAAAATGTTTGCCTCATGGGTTAGCTCAATTTAAAGCATTGAGACGGAAACAAAGACCTGTGGCAAAGAGCTAAATGTTGAGCTAGAAGGAAATGGAGATGCAGTGGCGAGTTTTCCAGGATGTCATAAAAAAAAATAAATAACCTAGTGTGGGCCCCCACCCACCCAATATAATAAATATTGTCAAACCAATGTTGTGTTGTGATGCTATAACATAGATTATGAATAACATTTTTTTTAATAATTTTCAATGACACACAGAATATTTTTCAAATAATATTATTTCAGATTAAGTAAAATAAAAACGAATCAAATGTAAAATAAAAATGAATCAAATGTGAAATAAAAATGAATCAAATGTAAAATAAAAACAAATCAAATGTAAAATAAAAACGAATCAAATGTAAAATAAAAATGAATCAAATGTAAAAACAAAAACTCAATTTGCACATGCATCTCTATGATGTTTTATGTTTAATTAACAACAAATATATAGCAAGAGTTGCATCACACAGTGATTGTGAGTGTGTGCACATGTTTGTGAGTGTTTATTTTGGATGCACAGTGGCTGGAATAGTCGGTTCTGTGAAAGCCCTAGTTATTGCGAGACTGGATTGTTGATTAAATGAGCAAGTGTATAACTAGACAAGTAGCTCCAGACAGAGTGTCTAGCTGGACATAACCCAGAGTTTTGGAACATTGCGTTTTTGGATAGTGAGGAAAAATTTTGTTGGCATATATTCTTCGGTATTTTATGACAGACTATATTTTCCAGTTATTATGTAGGAATGATTAAATGACAGATTAGATAGCCTGTGTGACTGGTAAGCCCCTACCCATCACCTACATTTTACAGGTTTTACCCTTTGTTATGAAATCCAATTAAAAAGAAAACTCATTATTGAGAAATAAAAAGAAAAACATGAATTACCACAGGAGGAGCCAGAGTGACTGGTCCAAACGGAGCTGGAAGATCCATTTTATTCATAAGATGCAAAACCTAAAAATATTAATGCTGTAAATGTAACATTTGCAAGTGAGTGTTTCAAAATTATTTCAATCAAGATTAAAGTTTATACATAGCCGTAATAAATTCATCATTAAGATATTAGTAAATAAAATTTTTTTTTTGTTTTCTGAGTTATTCAAAGATGACCATGTAGGAAAATTAAATAGCTTCGAAAAAGACTTCAAGCTGTTGTTTATTTCTCTTCTCATTCAAAGGACAAAGAAATAATCAGAAATGAAGTCTTTACTCTAAATTTCATTTAGTAAAACTTTAATAAATTCTAATAAAAAAAATTAATAAGAAAGTGAGGTAATAATAAATATTATTAATAATAAATAACTTCAACGGGACAAAATTCTAGTCATACGATAAACAACCATTATAATATATATTACATCAAACCTGGACATAAAATTTTGGAACTGCTGCTAATGCATGCACAATGTTTGACAAAATGGACTGCGTAGGAGGTGGGTAAAGATATCTTAGTTCAGGTCGACGCGGATGCTTTAACCTATTTTTGAAATACACAAATGTATTATCTTTACAAATTTGTTTTGATAATGAGTGCATGTAATAGTAGAGAATAAAAATAATGCTTAAATAAGCATTCCAGATCCTGAAATATGTGATGCTAACATTTTAAATATGACAAACAAAATGTTTAAAACTATAACAAACTACAGGTTAAAATAAAATAGTATTTAGTTAAAAGATGATAAAATCTGTACAAACCCCCAAACATTAAAAGTTGTATCAAATTTGACTTCCTGTGGTTCAATGAGGACTTTATCAACATTTTTACTGTCTTCATTCTCGCTCTTCTTCACACTAATAAAAAATATTTATATATTTTTTGCATATAATAATACCAAGGAAGAGTGTAATAACTCTACAGCTAGCAATGAGATAAAGTAGAATAATGCATTAATTAGCCTTTCTTATATTGGTATATAATAAATGACAGAAGATCAGACTGGACATCTTGAAGTTTTAAGTCTTACCCTTCGTTGTCAACGACAGAGGGAAGCTGAGATAAATTTTTCTTGGCAAACTCTACAACGAGTTTTGAATTTAGAAATTCCACTTGATGAAGTTGCTTTAATACCTGTCAAAAATGTGACTTTAAAAAGTTATTCCTCAGACTTAAAGCACAAATATATTACTCGTAATAATGTAATACTAATAATTAACCTATAAAACATTAAAATAACTTAATTTTTTTTTTTATTCTTACCTGGGTAGCTTGTTCTTTAGTAGGAAAAAGAGCAAAAGCTGTGTTTTTCTGAAATAAGTAATTATATTAAAAATATATAAGTGCATTTAAAATTCACTTTATTTTTACAGCCATTAAAAATACAGCTTAAATCTATATGTAATACAGTATACAAAGATACAACATTACCATTGGTCCAGATCTGCCTATTATTTTCACTTGAGTTGCACCCAAGTAATACAGTAGATCCTTTCGCTCATCATCAGTTAATTCGGATGGCAAATGTCGAAAAAGTAATGTTGTTTCATCCATTTTTTGCCTTGGTTCAATGTTTATAAATAAATTTTCTCAAGATGCATGTCATTTATTCCATACGACAATTGCATGCCTGATAGTATCAGTAAAGTGTCATACGTTTTATAGTTATGCTACTCTCCAATGGCCATAACTGGAACTGCAGCTACCTGAATTTAGTATAAAAAATAAATCATTATAAAGAACACATAATCTATTTTCACCAAATCTACTCTGAAATTAATGTAAGCTTTCTGACTTCTGCTAATTGTTAACTAAAGTCCGCCCCAAAGTCTAAGTAAAATGGTTATTTGATATGTCATTGCAACGGTCTTAGTTGGAATTAAACGAAATGGACAGAACAATAACCAGGTGATAATTCTAAGTTACTTTAACAAAAAAAAATTTCTTTACCTAAATTTCATTATGCTAAAATACGAAATTACCTGAGACTAAGACTAAATAAGGCTTAGACTTAGAAATTGCCGGCCATGTAAGTTTATATAAAATGTTTAGGAGTTTAGAATGTGAAGTCAGAAGATAAAAAAGAGAAGGTTGTAGCCATTATTTAAACATAATGATTAATTAATCCATGAAGTTAAAAAATAAACACCTTTAAAATAAGTACCCGAAGTCAAAAGACACTAAAAAAAAAAAGAAAAAGCAATCTTGTTTACCGATTAACATTTGAACGGAAGTTTAGGTTTTTTCACTCGTTCGCATTTTTTCTAATAATGCAAAAATAAAAATATCAGATATCACTTTAATGTAGCTTTGCCTGTGACGCCAACAAGCCCAAAATGTGCCATTACCAAAATATTTTTTATTGTAATTAGTGTGATGTAGCAGACTGTGTCCGTCTCTTTTTTAGTGTTTTGTGATAAGTTTTATTGTTACAAGTCAACAGTCCAATGTATACCTTTCACCATTGGGTGACCTTAGGCACTTTCCTTAGGTTTGTGTTAAGTGGTGTAAATAGACTATAATAGAGTGGGGAACGGGCGAGGGTTTTTCGCTCCGCGATCACTGGCGGCGAAGCAGGGGTCAGCGCCCCCCCCCCCGAAACTTTTAAGGGGAGGCGGCGCCCCCCCCCCTTGAATTTCCAGTCTGCCCCCCCCCCCACCCCCCAACATTTTAACTTTTTAACTTTGTTGAACTTTTTTAACTTTGTAATTCATTTTAGTTTATATGTATCATTTTCATTTTCATAATTCATTTGATTTATTTCTTAAATTTAATATTTGAAAGAAATTATAATTAATTTACATTTTACAGTAATCACATTATTGAGAGCTGTTGTGGCATATTTTAAAACTAGTTGCAAGTACCCGGCTTTGCCCGAGTTTAAAATAAGGTTTTCTGTTTATTTAAGAAGCGTAATTTAACATTTAATTTTGATTTAAAATAAGAGGCGTAAAAAGGGCTTATTTGCATGCAATAAAAGGGTACATTTATCGTAAAGCAAGGTGATACACAACATTTTTGGCAGTTTCTCTCTCTTTCTCTCTCTCTTTCCCCCTCCCTCCCTATTTCCCTCTTTCCCTCCCTCCCCCTCTCTCCGCTCTCTCTCCCCTCCCTCTCTCTTTCTCTCTCTCCATCCCTCCCTCTTTCCCTCCCTCTCTCCCTCCCACCCCCTCTCTCCCTCCCTCTTTCCCTTCCTCTCACCCTCCATCCCTCCCTCCCTCTCTCTCTCCCACTCTCTCTCTCTCTCTCTCTCTCTTTCTCTCTCTCTCTCTCTCTCTTAGGCATGACTGTAGCAAAAGATGACAATTCCTATGGATGAAGGAATGGAATGTAATAATGTAGTAAAGAATGTGATTTTTGGTTTCCATTACCGATCATATTTATAGTGAGTTAGCTATGTGGGAGAGAAGCTCGTAAAACCTGAAATCGGGGTAAAACAGACAAACAGCAAATGCGTCTTATAAGTATAGAGAAGTACTGCCATCTACCAAATGACGGCAAATGTAATTTTTAAAGAAAATACCATTATTATGTATTATATTATATTAATATTATAGGAATATTAGAAGCTTATGGGAATATGTAGGAGCTTATAGCAATATGTGGGACCTTTGGGATTTTTTGGGAGCTAATGGGTATATGTAGGAGCTTATGGGAATATGTAGGAGCTAATGGGAATATGTGGGAGCTTATGGGAATATTTGGGAGATTATGGGAATATGTGGGAGCTTATGGGAATATGTCGAAGCTTATGGGAACGTGTAGGAGCTTATGGGAATATTAGGAGTTTATGGGAATATGTAGGAGCTTATGGGAATATGTAGAAGCTTAAGGGAATATTAGGAGCTTATAGGAATATTAGGAGCTTATGGGAATATGTAGGAGCTTATGGGAATATTATGAGCTTATGGGAATATGTAAGAGCTTATGGGAATATGTGCCAATTGATTCTATTCCTGTTTAGTATTTGGCGAATGGGACTATAGACTTTGTGTTTATTTTCAACCACGTAAGTTCAAATTTTTACGCTTCAGTAAATTCTACTCCTGATTTTCAATTTTTGAAACGGACAATAAGCTACGTTTCAATTTTCTGCTATACAATGATCAATTGCAATGCATAAGTAGATTCAACTCTATGTCAATTATCGAAAAAGAGATATAAGGAAAGAGAGAGAGAGTGAGAGAGAGAGAGAGAGAGAGAGAGAATGGGAATATATGGGAACTTATTCGAATATGCGGGAGCTTATGAGAACATGCGGGAGCTTATGGGAATATGGGGGAGCTTATGTGATATGTAGGAGCTTATGGGATTATGTGGGGGCTTATGGGATTTTTTGGGAGCTTATGGGTATATGTAGGAGATTATGGAAATATGTAGGAGCTTATGGGAATATTAGGAGCTTATGGGAATATGTAGGACCTTATGGGAATATATGGGAGGTTATGGGAATATGTAGTAGCTTATAGGAATATGTAGGAGCTTATGGGGATATGTAGGAGCTTATGGGAACATGCGGGAGCTTATTGGAAAATACGGGAGCTTATGGGAATATGCGGGAGCGTAAGGGAATATGTGGGAGTTTATAGGATTTTTTGGGAGCTTATGGGAATATGCAGGAGCTTATGGAATTTTTAGGAAGATTATGGCAATATGTAGGAGCTTATGGGAATATGTAGGAGCTTATGGGAATATGTAGGAGCTTATGGGAATATTAGGTGCTTATGAGAATATGTAGGAGCTTATGGGAATATTAGGAGTTTATGGGAATATGTGGGAGCTTATAGAAATATCTGAGACCTTATGGGAATATGTAGGAGGTTAAGGGAATATGTAGGAGCTTATGGGAATATGTGGGAGCTTATGAGAATTTTTTATAGCTTATGGGAATATGTAGGAGCATATGGGTTTTTTTGGGAGCTTATGTGAATATGTAGCAGCTAATAGGATTTGTGGGAGCGTATGGGAATATGTAGAAGCTTGTGGGAATATTTAGGAGCTTATGGGAATATGAGGAGCTTATGGGAATATGAAGGAGCTTATGGGAACATGCGGGAGCTTATTGGAATAAACGAGAGCTTATGGGAATATGCGGGAGCTTATGGGAATATTAGGAGCATATAGGAATATTAGGAGCGTATGGGAATATGTAGAAGCTTATGGGAATATGTGGGAGCTTATGGGAATATGTGGGAGATTATGGGAATATGTGGGAGCTTATGGTAATATGTCGAAGCTTATGGGAATGTGTAAGAGCTTATGGGAATATGTAGGAGCTTATTGGAATATTAGGTGCTTATGGGAATATGTAGGAGCTTATGGGAATGTTAGGAGCTTATGGGAATATGTTGGAGCTTATGAGAATTTTTGGGAGCTTATGGGAATATGTAGGAGCTTATGGGTTTTTTTTTTTGGAGCTTATGGGAATATGTAGGAGCTAATAGGATATTTGGGAGCTCATGGGAATATGTAGGAGCTTATGGGAATATTTAGAAGCTTATGAGAATATTAGGAGCTTATGGGCATATGTAGGAGCTTATGGGAATATTAGGAGTTTATGGGAATATGTAGGAGCTTATGGGAATATGTAGAAGCTTAAGGGAATATTAGGAGCTTATAGGAATATTAGGAGCTTATGGGAATATGTAGGAGATTATGGGAATATTAGGAGCTTATGGGAATATGTAAGAGCTTATGGGAATATGTGCCAATTGATTCTATTCCTGTTTAGTATTTGGCGAATGGGACTATAGACTTTGTGTTTATTTTCAACCACGTAAGTTCAAATTTTTACGCTTCAGTAAATTCTACTCCTGATTTTCAATTTTTGAAACGGACAATAAGCTTCGTTTTAATTTTCTGCTATACAATGATCAATTGCAATGCATAAGTAGATTCAACTCTATGTCAATTATCGAAAAAGAGATATAAGGAAAGAGAGAGAGAGAGAGAGAATGGGAATATATGGGAACTTATTCGAATATGCGGGAGCTTATGAGAACATGCTGGAGCTAATGGGAATATGCGGGAGCTTATGTGATATGTAGGAGCTTATGGGATTATGTGGGAGCTTATGGCATTTTTTGGGAGCTTATGGGTATATGTAGGAGCTTATGGGAATATGTAGGAGCTTATGGGAATATTAGGAGCTTATGGGAATATGTAGGGGCTTATGGGAATATATGGGAGGTTATGGGAATATGTAGTAGCTTATAGGAAGATGTAGGAGCTTATGGGAATATGTAGGAGCTTATGGGAACATGCGGGAGCTTATTGGAATATACGGAGCTTATGGGAATATGCGGGAGATTATGGGAATATGTGGGAGCTTATTGGAATATTAGGTGCTTATGGGAATATGTAAGAGCTTATGGGAATATGTGCCAATTGATTCTATTCCTGTTTAGTATTTGGCGAATGGGACTATAGACTTTGTGTTTATTTTCAACCACGTAAGTTCAAATTTTTACGCTTCAGTAAATTCTACTCCTGATTTTCAATTTTTGAAACGGACAATAAGCTTCGTTTTAATTTTCTGCTATACAATGATCAATTGCAATGCATAAGTAGATTCAACTCTATGTCAATTATCGAAAAAGAGATATAAGGAAAGAGAGAGAGAGAGAGAGAATGGGAATATATGGGAACTTATTCGAATATGCGGGAGCTTATGAGAACATGCTGGAGCTAATGGGAATATGCGGGAGCTTATGTGATATGTAGGAGCTTATGGGATTATGTGGGAGCTTATGGCATTTTTTGGGAGCTTATGGGTATATGTAGGAGCTTATGGGAATATGTAGGAGCTTATGGGAATATTAGGAGCTTATGGGAATATGCGGGAGCTTATTGGAATATACGGAGCTTATGGGAATATGCGGGAGATTATGGGAATATGTGGGAGCTTATTGGAATATTAGGTGCTTATGGGAATATGTAGGAGCTTATGGGAATGTTAGGAGATTATGGGAATATGTTGGAGCTTATGAAAATTTTTGGGAGCTTATGGGAATATGTAGGAGCTTATGGGTTTTTTTTTGGAGCTTATGGGAATATGTAGGAGCTAATAGGATATTTGGGAGCTCATGGGAATATGTAGGAGCTTATGGGAATATTTAGGAGCTTATGAGAATATTAGGAGCTTATGGGCATATGTAGGAGCTTATGGGAATATTAGGAGTTTATGGGAATATGTAGGAGCTTATGGGAATATGTAGAAGCTTAAGGGAATATTAGGAGCTTATAGGAATATTAGGAGCTTATGGGAATATGTAGGAGATTATGGGAATATTAGGAGCTTATGGGAATATGTAAGAGCTTATGGGAATATGTGCCAATTGATTCTATTCCTGTTTAGTATTTGGCGAATGGGACTATAGACTTTGTGTTTATTTTCAACCACGTAAGTTCAAATTTTTACGCTTCAGTAAATTCTACTCCTGATTTTCAATTTTTGAAACGGACAATAAGCTTCGTTTTAATTTTCTGCTATACAATGGTCAATTGCAATGCATAAGTAGATTCAACTCTATGTCAATTATCGAAAAAGAGAGATAAGGAAAGAGAGAGAGAGAGAGAGAATGGGAATATATGGGAACTTATTCGAATATGCGGGAGCTTATGAGAACATGCTGGAGCTTATGGGAATATGCGGGAGCTTATGTGATATGTAGGAGCTTATGGGATTATGTGGGAGCTTATGGGATTTTTTGGGAGCTTATGGGTATATGTAGGAGCTTATGGGAATATGTAGGAGCTTATGGGAATATTAGGAGCTTATGGGAATATGTAGGGGCTTATGGGAATATATGGGAGGTTATGGGAATATGTAGTAGCTTATAGGAAGATGTAGGAGCTTATGGGAATATGTAGGAGCTTATGGGAACATGCGGGAGCTTATTGGAATATACGGAGCTTATGGGAATATGCGGGAGATTATGGGAATATGTGGGAGTTTATGGGATTTTTTGGGAGCTTATGGAAATATGCAGGAGCTTATGGAATTTTTAGGAAGCTTATGGCAAAATGTAGGAGCTTATGGGAATATGTAGGAGCTTATGGGAATATGTTGAAGCTTATAGGAATATGTAGAAGCTTATGGGAATATGTAGGAGCTTATGGGAATATTAGGTGTTTATGGGAATATGTGGAAGCTTTTAGAAATATCTGAGAGCTTATGGGAATATGTAGGAAGTTAAGGGAATATGTAGGAGCTTATGGGAATATGTGGGAGCTTATGAGAATTTTTGGGAGCTTATGGGAATATGTAGGAGCTTATGGGTTTTTTGGGAGCTTATGGGAATATGTAGGAGCTAATAGAAGTTGTGGGAGCGTATGGGAATATGTAGGAGCTTATGGGAATATTTTGGAGCTTATGGGAATATTAAAAGCTTATGGGAATATGTAGGAGCTTATGGTAATATTTAGGAGCTTATGGGAATATTAGGAGATTATGGGAATATGTAGGAGCTTATGGGAATATGTGCCAATTGATTCTATTCCTGTTTAGTATTTGGCGAATGGGACTATAGGCTTTGTGTTTATTTTCAACCATGTAAGTTCACATTTTTACGCTTCAGTAGATTCTACTCCTGTTTTTCAATTTTTGAAACGGACTATAAGCTTCGTTTCAATTTGCTTCTATACAATGATCAATTGCCCTGCATAAGTAGATTCAACTCTATGTCAATTATCGAAAAAGAGAGATAAGGAAAGAGAGAGAGAGAAAGAGAGAGAGAGAGAGAGAGAGAGAGAGAGAAAGACAGAGAAGGACAGAGAGAGAGAGTGAAATAAGGAGAAAGAGAGAGAGAGAGAATGGGGATATTTGGGAGCTTATTGGAATATGTAGAAGCTTATGGGAATATTAGGAGCTTATGGGAATATGTAGAAGCTTATGGGAATATGTGGGAGCTTATGGGAATATGTAGGAGCTTATGGGAATATGTAAGAGCTTATAGGAATATGTAGGAGCTTATGGGAATATGTCGGAGTTTATGGGAATATTTGGGAGCTTATGGGAATATGCAGGAACTTATAGGAATATGTGCCTATTGATTCTACTCCTGTTTAGTATTTGGCGAATGGGACTATAGGCTTTGTGTTTATTTTCAAACACGTAAGGTCAAATTTTTACGCTTCAGTAAATTCTACTCCTGTTTTTCAATTTTTGAAACGGATTATAAGCTTCGTTTCAATTTTCTGCTATAACATGATCAATAGAAATGCATAAGTAGATTCAACTGTATGTCAATTATCGAAAAAGAGATATAAGGAAAGAGAGAGAGAGAGAGAGAGAGAGAGAGAGAGAAAATGGGAATATATGGGAAGTTATTCGAATATGCGGGAGCTTATGAGAACATGCGGGAGCTTATGGGAATATGCGGGAGCTTATGTGAATATGTAGGAGCTTCTGAGAATATTAGGAGCTTATGGGATTATGTGGGAGCTTATGGGATGTTTTGAGGCTAATGGGTATATTAGGAGCTTATGGGAATATGTCGGAGCTTATGGGAATATATATGTAGGAGCTTATGGGAATATGTGGGAGCTTATGGGAATATGTAGGAGCTTATGGTATTTTTGGGAGCTTATGGGAATATGCAGCAGCTTATTGGATTTTTAGGAAGCTTATGGGAATTTGTAGGAGCTTATGGGAATATGTAGGAGCTTATGGAAATATGTAGAAGCTTATAGAAATATGTAGGAGCTTAAGGGAATATGTAAGAGCTTATTGGAGTATGTGGGAGCTTATGGGAATATGTAGGATTTTATGGGAAAATGTCGGAGCTTATGGGAATATGTAGGAGCTTTTGGGATTTTTGGGAGCTTATGGGAATATGCAGCAGCTTTTGGGATTTTAGGAAGCTTATGGCAATATTTAGTAGCTTATGGGAATATGTAGGAGCTTATGGGAATATGTAGGAGCTTATAGGCATATGTCGGGGCTTATGTGAAAATGTAAGAGCTTATGGGAGTATGTGGGAGCTTACGGGAACATTAGGAGCTTATGGGAATATGTAGGAGCTTATGTGAATAATAGGAGCTTATAGGAATATGTGCCAATTGATTCTACTCCTGTTTAGTATTTGTCGAATGGGACTATAGGCTTTGTGTTTATATTCAACCACGTAAGTTCAAATTTTTACGCTTCAGCAAATTCTACTCCTGCTTTTCAATTTTTGAAACGGACTATAAGCTTCGTTTCAATTTTCTGCTATACAATGATTAATTGCCATGCATAAGTAGATTCAACTCTATGACAATTATCGAAAAAGAGATATAAGGAAAGAGAGAGAGAGAGAGAGAGAGAGAATGGGAATATATTTGGAACTTATTCGAATATGCGGGAGCTAATGAGAACATGCGGGAGCTTATGGGAATATCGGGAGCTTATGTGAATATGTAGGAGCTTCTGGGAATATAAGGAGCTTATGAGAATATGTAGAAGCTTAAGGGAATATGTGCAGGCCCGTAGCCAGTGGGGGCTAGGGGGGGCTGAGCCCCCCCGTGCATGACCTGAGCCCCCCCGTGCATGATTTGAGTTTTTTGACACAATTTTAATAATAACGGCCTTAAAACATCAACCATTTTGTTTAATAAATCAATAATAATAAAAACTTTAAAGTTTATATTTTGGCAATCATTCAGGCTATTTATATATACTTCATATATAGCTTATCTAATTTTTGGGCATAAAAGATAGAATTTTATTGAAGTTCACTTCTGGGTATTTTGGGCAGCATTGACATTTGGTGCTTCAACAGCCGTGTGTCAGAGCAGTTTCTCAACCCTCACACGAATGCTCACCCCATATCGCAGATAAATGTTACAAAAGCGTCTAAGCAATCTTTTTCTGCTTGCATTTGAAAAAGATTTAACAGACAATCTGAATGCTAAAGCATTTTTAGGTAAATTCAGTGCTAAACCCAGGCCCGTAGCCAGGTCAAAGTAAGCAGGGAGGCACCAATACCCAGCAAGGGGGCACCTTTACTTTTTCTTTATTTTTTCCTCTTTTTCTTCTTTTTCAAGTGGGGGGGGGGCACTCCACACCTAGCGGGGGGGGGCACGCCCCAGTGCCCCCCTTGGCTACGGGGTTGGCTAAACCACGAAGTTTGCAAATTTGAAACGTATAATAATATAAGTTCGCAACATGTGCCAACGAGTGGGGGGGGGGCAGGGGGCCAATGCGAGTTGTAGGGACCCGGACTGAGCTGGCCAATCAACTTTTTAAAATATTAACATCAGCCCAGGGGCCCGAAATTTCTGTCGATGGGCCTGTTCGCAACCTTGTAATAGTTTTATACATGTATATTGATATCTTCTGAGGACAACTAGCAACTTAAATAAGTTAATAAAATAACATTGGCTTCTGACTTCATTTTTATACATATGTATAATAAAATAATAAAGTACAAACTCCGTGATTTCTGAGTGATGTTATTTAATTTGCAAATTTACTTTTTAGCAGAATTAATTTTATTTTAAATTGAATAATTGCGACTGTTTTTGTTGATAGATCTGTTCTTTGTTTTCAATATTTTATCACACAAATAGCTAAGCTTTATTCATGCATCTCTGTCGTTCTTCCCGGGTTGTACGTTAAACAAACAGTATAATCATATAAATCAGGTATCTATTATGTAACAATTGTGTAGCAGAACTATTGGTCAATATATTCATAACAGGAATCAGAAATAGGTCAGCCTCAATAAATTTTTATTATTTAAACTCTTTACTATTTAAATTATTTTTAACAATACTGCAACATGCCATGCATTATTAAAACGTAGTTAAAATTATAAATTTCTAATTAATAGCTAAACAATCGGTACTAAAATGCACCATTCCAGATATGGAACTGCAAAAAATTTCTTGGGGAGGGGACTCACTGAGATCCCCTCCCCAAACCCCTCCTCTCCGTTCGCAAGCTTTCGGCGCTTCGCGCCTCAATTTTTGCCCCTCCGCACATTTCTTCTACCCCACCAGGGGCGCATTTAGGGGGAGGGGCCGGGGGGGCCCATGCCCCCCCGTTATCAAAAGTTTAGGTAATACATCATTAAATTAGCGAAATATTTTTTGTTCTAAGACCAATTTTCAACAATGAAAACAGTCCCCCCCCCGGGGTCAATGTTTTGCTCCCCCCCACCCGTTAAAGTTGTCTAGATCCGCCCCGATCATTTCTTCGGCACCCCCCCCCCCGAAAAAAAATTTCTTCGCCCCCCCGAAAATGTCTTCGGCCCCCCCCCCCAATCCAATATTGCTGGCTACGGGCCTGAATATGTGGGAGCTGATGGGATTTTTTTGGGAGCTTATGGGTATATGTAGGTGCTTATGGGACTATGTAGGAGCTTATGGGAATATATGGGAGCTTATGGGAATATGTAGGAGCTTATGGGAATATATGGTAGCTTATAGGAATATTTAGGAGCTTATGGGAATATGTAGGAGCTTATGGGAACATGCGGGAGCTTATTTGAATATGCGGGAGCTTATGGGAATATGCGTGAGCTTTTGGGAATATGTGGCAGCTTATGGGATTTTTGGGAGCTTATGGCAATATGTAGTAGCTTATGGGAATATGTAGGAGCTTATGGGAATATGTAGGAGCTTATAGGAATATGTAGGAGCTTATGGAAATATGTAAGAGCTTAAAGGAGTATGTGGGAGCTTATGTGAATAATAGGAGCTTATAGGAATATGTGCCAATTGATTCTACTCCTGTTTAGTATTTGTCGAATGGGACTATAGGCTTTATGTTTATTTTCAACCACGTAAGTTCAACTTTTTACGCTTCAGCAAATTCTACTCCTGTTTTTCAAATTTTGAAATGGACTATAAGCTTCGTTTCAATTTTCTGCTATACAATGATCAATTGCCATGCATAAGTATATTCAACTCTATGACAATTATCGAAAGAGAGATATAAGGAAAGAGAGAGAGAGAGAGAGAGAGAGAGAGAGAGAGAGAGAGAATGGGAATATATGGGAACTTATTCGAATATGCTGGAGCGTATGAGAACATGCGGGAGCTCATGGGAATATTCGGGAGCTTATGGCAATATGTAGTAGCTTATGGGAATATGTAGGAGCTTATGGGAATATAAGGAGCTTATGAGAATATGTAGGAGCTTAAGGGAATATGTAGGAGCTTATGGGATTTTTTGGGAGCTTATGTGTATATGTAGGAGCTTATGGAAATATGTAGGAGCTTATGGGAATATGTGGCAGCTTATGTGAATATGTAGGAGTACTGGCGGCGGAGCAGGGGGCAGCGCCCCCTTTAAACTTTTAAGGGGTTGCGGCGCCCCCCCCCTTGAATTTCCAGTCTGCCCCCCCCCCTAAAATTTTAACTTTGTTTAACTTTTTTAACTTTGTAATTCATTTTAGTTTATATGTATCATTTTCATTTTCATAATTAATTTGATTTATTTCTTATATTTAATATTTGAAAGAAATTATAATTAATTTACATTTTACAGTAATCACATTATTGAGATCTGTTGTGGCATATTTTAAAACTAGTTGCAAGTATTCCGCTTTGCCCTGTTTTAAAATAAGGTTTTCTGTTTATTTAAGAAGCGTAATTTGACGTTTAATTAAGATTTAAAAGAAGACGCGTAAAAAATGGTTTAATTACATGCAATAAAAGGGTAAATTTATCTTAAATCAATGTGATACACAACATTTTTGGCAGCCTCTCTCTCTCTCTCTCTCTCTCTCTCTCTCTCTTTCCCTCTCTCTCTCTCTTTCCCCTTCCTCCCTCTTTCCCTCTTTCCCTCCCCCTCTCTTTCCCCTCCCTCTCTCTTTCCCTCTTTCCCTCCATCCCTCCCCCTTTCTCCCCTCCCTCTCTTTCTCTCTCCCTCCCTCCCTCTTTCCCTCCCTCTCTCCCCCTACCTTCCACCATTTTCCCCCTCTCCCGCCCTCCCTCTTTCCCTCCCTCCATCTCTCTCCCTCCTTGCCTCTTTCCGTCCCTCTCTCCCTCCATCCCTCCCTCCCTCTCTCTCTCTCTCTCACTCTCTCTCTCTCTCTCTCTTTCTCTCTCTTAGGCATGACTGTAGCAAAAGATGACAATTCCTATGGATGAAGGAATGGAATGTAATAATGTAGTAAGTAATGTGATATTTGGTTTCCATTACCGATCATATTTATAGTAAGTTAGCTATGTGGGAGAGAAGCTCGTAAAACCTGAAATCGGGGTAAAAGTTTGCCAATTTTCATGTCTTTGATATCCAAAATAATTAATTACAATTAAAGTACTCATTGAGATAGAACGAAACCTGTTTAAGAACCTTCCCCATGTAATTTTGTGTACGTGTATCCATTTTCACGTTATTTGGTTGTCTGGAGATCTTGAGTTTTAAGGGAACAGACAAACAGACAGCAAATGCATCTTATAAGTATAGAGAAGTATTGCCATCTACCAAATGACTGCAAATGTAATTTTTAAAGAAAATACAATAATTTATTATCTTTTCATAAATTACTTTTTGTTTATTGGGTTTCCCGTTTCCGGTTTCAGTTTCATATTCATCATCATTCATGATAATTATCAGTAATTTTCTCATCTAATTTCACTATTAAATTTGTAAACAAACTGACATTACGAATCAGTTGACGACAGAAGTGCTCAATGTTCATTTTTATTTTTTTAATGCATTATTATTTATTAAATACTTGCTACAGAATTACTGTATTCTATTATTGAATTAAAGGGGTAAAATTTGTCTTTCGGTCATATTTTGTCTTGCCCCCCTCCTTAAATTTTCAAAGGGGGGCGGCGCCCTCCCCCCCCCCTTTGTGTTTTGGCTTTCCCCCCCCCCTGTCTTAAAATATTTCGTTCCGCCGCTGGTGTCCGCGCTATCTACTCCACTGTTTGTGTGTTATGTTTTAATTAATTATACAGTGTGTAGCTAGTTTATACGGATAGCCTTTAAGTATTAATTTACCTTGCCTGTTATTAATCCTAGAATCATAAATTAGCAACAACGAATATTTGTAGCTGATTTACATAAAGAAAGAAACAAAATTTTTATCAAAATGAGGCGTGCAGATATGAACGTAATATTGTATCTCTCTCTTTCTTTTTTAATTGTTGCTGGCATTATTTTAAAAATCACTGTAAGTTTTACAAATTTAACAAATCTTTTATTGTTTTATTTTTTTTTTCATAATCATAATCTTTATTGTCAAATAGATTGTACCCCATAATAAATTGAAATAATATTGATTTCATTGACACCACTTCCACCACTAGATTGCTTAATTTTGTCTAAGTGGAATTAATTTTTATACAAAAGAAAAAAATTGATTTAGGTCTAAGTATATTAAAATTAATGGTATCAAAATTAATATTCCATATCTGAACGCGACAAGTTAAGTAATAAGCATACGTCTGCCAATGATCTATTTGTATACGGCTGTTTATTTTTACATCCTTCCTTAACCCAACATCCCTTCAACTACTCCTTATCCCCCCTGGTTCTCGTCCCCGGATCTTACATCCCTGTAAAAAAAAAAGATACCACAGATTTTCTTTAAAATATTTATCGGCACTATATAGTCACTGTTTAAATAAAAGTTTTATCTCAAAATAAAAATAAAATATATTACAATGTTATTTCTTTTTTTTTATTTTTGTCAATATCTCTAATGTCAATTTATCGCATACAAATTATAATTTATTTGGGGGGGGGGTGCTGTTTCTTTTTTGCCTTCGTGATCAAAGTTGTAATTAAAAAAAAAGGTTGCAAGAAATAGTTAGGGGGGTTAAACAAAGTTACTTTTTCTACATAAAAAATGAGTTTATTTCACCTTTGATCTGTGGCGAAATCTCCCCTCGAAATTATCGACAAATCGTAAAAAGGTTTTTAATTTAAAACAACAATTGATTCCCGAAATCATCTAAATTGTTTTAAATGGATGGAATACCGAGACAAAAATATATTTTATTTAAAAATATTATGTTATCAAAGTTTATATTCTTGTTTGAACGCAGCGTATGCAGTAAACTATGCATGAGCAAACAGAATGATAGAAGTTCAGGTTAGTGATGGACAAAGCTGTCGGACTTCATCCACCTAATGGAGGATTGAACTCAGTTTTACCCTCCTGCAATCTTGTTTTTGTTTGTTTTTTTAATTGTTATCGGCAATATCTATAATCCTTTGTGGCCCTTCCATATGATAGACTCTACACAAGTGGTCGTGCGGTGTAGCATTAAGCTGTCCCTGGTTCGATCTCCGTTGAGGACCAATGGATAATTCAGGTCATGGTGGAAATTCCCGCTATATCTCCCGTGCTGCCTTAATGGCCATTGCACTATCGGTTTTGGTGGGGGATGCAAGAGTGGCGCCATAAAAAAAAACGCCCCATTATTGGATTATATGATCAGAGAGATTTCATCTCATCCTTACAGGGGCTTCACACACAGAAGACATTGTGTTTACGACCTGATGTAATTTCGTTAGGACTTGATAATGAGATGCAATATTGCTGCCAAATGTACATATGAGATGCAATATTGTTGCCAAATGTACATATCTTTGACACTTTAGTTGAACAAGATCAGAACATCTGGCATGCAAGTTCTTTTCCAAAAAAAAAATTTAATTACTAGCTGCATGTAGCCTACGTCTGCTGCTTTTTTTTTTTGGTCCTTTTGTTTGATTATTTATTGATCTGTTTAAGTGTCGGGTCGTTTGGTCATTTTAGTTCGAATCAGACATAAATAAAAAATAATAAACAGCAACCATCAGTTGAAATGGTTCCCTGACAGCAACCAACAGTTGAAATGGTTCCCTGACAGCAACCAACAGTTGAAATGGTTCCCTGACAGCAACCAACAGTTGAAATGGTTCCCTGACAGCAACCAACAGTTGAAATGGTTCCCTGACAGCAACCAACAGTTGAAATGGTTCCCTGACAGCAACCAACAGTTGAAATGGTTCCCTGACAGCAACCAACAGTTGAAATGGTTCCCTGACAGCAACCAACAGTTGAAATGGTTCCCTGACAGCAACCAACAGTTGAAATGGTTCCCTGACAGCAACCAACAGTTGAAATGGTTCCCTGACAGCAACCAACAGTTGAAATGGTTCCCTGACAGCAACCAACAGTTGAAATGGTTCCCTGACATCTTATAATACGAGACATTTCATCATTATAGCAATTCATTATTGCACCCTAAACCCCTAACTCTAACCCTAACCCTAGTGATGAAATGTTATGGTGGTGAAATACTATAATAATGAATTGCTATAATGTTCAAATGTATAATAATAAAATGTCTTATGATGAGGTGTCTAATCACCAGTTGAAATATATACATGTGTTATATGATGTATAATATATTGTTTGCTAGTATGTGCATTTTGTGTAAAAACAAAACAATTCTAATTACAAAATGTCACAAAAAAATATCGTTTTAATGCATTGATGTGAAAACATTTCAGTGCAAAGAAGCGATTGAAAATAAATGAACCTGTTTTCAAGTTATTGAATATTTAGATGTGGGTAATAAATTAATGTTGTATGAAATGATGAAGGATAATTATTTATTTTTTTAAAATAAAGATTTGATGAATGTTCCAATAACAGATGTGGATTTGAATTGTAAACTAATAGTTTGTTAGTTTTTTTTATTATGATTTCTGGCTAAATGTAGGTGAACTTCTTCAGCTGTATTCAAGCTGTGCACAGATTGCATGATTGCGGACATTGCTTTGCCATTGAACCAGCGAAATAACGATGAGAACAATACCCCAAAATTTGCATCGCTTTACAAGCGGCATGAGTATCCGAGCATACTTTTCTATTAGTCTTATTGCAGATCTTACAAGACATTTTGCAGAACTTCCTAGCGAGCTCTCTGTTTCTGCACTGTCCAGACCTGACGAAGGCTGGACAATGGGTGGACCGGTCACTGCACTCGGGAACGGTAGCCGTCAATGGAATAAATGTTGTGGCCACGACCTCGTCACACTGCTGGACAGGTTGACCGGGGCACCAACATTTGCAGTCCTTGCCCAGGAATCCTTGACCTGGGCATTTGACATCCGGGCAGCGCTCGCTGCAGCTGTACATGAGGTTGGCCAGTTTGATGTCCGAGAAGCTCAGCCCTTTGCCGTTCCCGATGACCTTTTGATACTTGGGATCCTTCGCATGAACGGTCAGCGTGTTGTTAACGGAGAAGGTCTTTTCATCATAATGCATGATGCTGTCGTAGTCGTATGGCAGGCCGTATGTCAACACTTGGCTCCAACGTTTTTTCTCGAAATTATGTGAATGGCTTTTATTGACGTTGTCGAATAGGACGCTGACGTAATCGTCCCTGTCGGGCCGGCTGTGCTCGTGGTAGAACCCGATTGTGTGTCCAATCTCGTGAAGGATTATGTCTTTACTTCTGCACCCCTTTCCCAGGCTCAACTTATTCTTTCCTTCGGTTAGGTGACCGATGCTTGACCAGCATCCGTCGTCTGAGATTATCCTCACAAACTGTACATCGTCATCGGTAGCGTCTCTGAACTGGATGCAGGTTAAGTTTCTCCACTCATCCATAGCTTCGTAAATTTTTTCTGTCTCACTATATGTGAAAATGCCATCAGTTATATTATAGGGGACAACTTTATTCGGCCAAAGGCTCGTCATACTGTTAATTGCTTTTCGCTTATTTCTGTGGTTTGATTTGGGCGATTTTGATTTCTTTAGCTCATCCTGTAATGTAGAGTTCGTTAATACTGACAGGCAGACAGAGGGGAATTTAGTATACTGACTGGTATAGTAACAGATTGACGTAAAAATATAAGGAAAGGACAAAAAGTAAAAAAGATAGATGGACAGACAGACAGATCGATTACATAGATAGATATATAGACAGACAGACAGACGCATATTCAGATAGACAGACAGACAGACAGACAGAGAGACAGACAGGCAGACAGACACACAGACAGACAGACAGACAGACAGACAGACAGATAGATAGATATATAGATAGATAGATAGATAGATAGATAGATAGATAGATAGATAGATAGATAGATAGATAGATAGATAGATAGATAGATAGATAGATAGATAGATAGATAGATAGATAGATAGATAGATAGATAGATAGATAGATAGATGCAGTGAAATAAATTGTGACAAGGGAAGTCCAACCTTTATTGCGTAGTACTGGTCAGCTGTTAACATCATGTCCAGCTCATGAAGAACTCTGTTGGGCGTAACATCTCCGGAAACCGAACCGTCCCTATTGGCTGCTGCATTTATAGTTCGTGCGTCTATTGTAGTACCGCCAACCAAGCCAGTACTATTCGTTATTACAATCTGTGTTATAAACATTGAAAAACAATATAAAAGAGACTAACTTAATTCGTTTCAATGTTTCCATAAAACTAACGTTGATCTGTCGCTAATGTCAGAACAAACATCACCATCATCCACATACCCTCCTTAACCTGTGTGGTCTTTTGGGGAGGGATGCATGAACACATCAACAGACATATCTAATACATAATCGTCTAGCCTAGGCGGATGACCGTTTTTATCCCTTATGTTTGCTCGGCTAAAAATAGTCTGGGGAATTCCAAAATTTTCGTCGCCCTCAGGCTAAACTACAAGCGAGGGAATGGATGAGAGGTGGAGTGTTTTATTTATGTGGGAAAGGGGAGGTATTAGTTAACTCGCTTGCTCGGCTAAAAATAGTCTGGGGAATTCCAAAACTAAAAAATCTAAACACAACAAGGATTTCTTATTATATCGCAGGTAGCAAGCAGCCAGCGTCAGCAGGATTTTCAACTAGTTGCTCAATAGTTGCCTATCCTGCGCGGAAGTCTATCGAACTTTCTATCTTTTATGTGGCCAAACTAACGATTCCGCTGGCGCCCTCTGCGACGGCCTCCTTCTACGGTCCCTTGAAGAATGTTTTTGTTTTTTTGGCCACAAACATGCCCCCCCCCGGCTAAGCAGTGGCGTAGCGAGCTTAACTCATGCCCGTGGCATAATACCTTTTTTTTTTGCTCCCTCTCTCCCCCCCACCCCATTTGAAAACCTTATAATATTATATGTAAAATATAAAATTTGTGAGTAGCGCCCCTTTCTGCCCCCGCCTACGCCACTGCCGCTGAGTACTTATCTCGGGGATCTCTCGTTAATCGATCCTTTACAATAAATTCCTATAAGTGGTTTTGGTACTATTTAAAAAAACATAAATTGATCATTGCGCTGTATGATGTGAAAACAGTTTGTCCTATCCTCTCTATTAACCGTTTCTCTGAACAGGACGCTGCGTCATTCCTAGAAGGCAACGCCTAATCTTTCAACTCTTTCATTAGCCAGTGATGATTCCATATTCTATAGTATCTATACCATGACATAAACATTTTTAACGATGCCGATTCGATTCCGATTCTTCCCATAAAATATCGATTCTCGATTCCCGACGTCATGGTATCGTTTAAATAGCTATCAACAGGATATACACACAATTTATTGACATTGAAAACAAATCTATTGAATGGAGATACCCGCAGATTTGCTCACACATAAAACACACAAGGGTAAACGTAAATCTGTTGATAGCTACGAACAGATACACTGACGTATTCACAAATCTATTGACTGGAGATGATACAGACACACTGGCTGACACACACATATGTTGACAAGACTCACATACACATGCTTATACTCAGGCACGCCGATGGGGGGGCAGGGGGGTGGTCATCGCCAGGGGGCCCGCATCATGTCAATTTTTCACGACTTATTGTTTATTAAGGGGCCCGCAAAGATGTCCTGCCCTGGGGCCCGTGTCGGCTCTCGGCGCCACATGCTTACACTCATCTTTGACAAGATATACAGGCAGACCATATTGACGCATGCCGGTATACTAATGTGAAGAAGATATAGACATACTCAAAACATCCGCTGACAGGAAATACAAATAATCTATTTATAAACTCACTGACACATATACATACACACATAAACTGATAAGAGATAGAGAACTCTCTGAAAAACACACACATATATTTAGACAGGCGATACACACAGACTCACTGGCATGTACAATAACTAAAATGTATTGACAGGAGACATACACTGTCCAGTTGACAAATACATCTATTGACACGGCATACTCACATGACGAATGCATCCATTGACACGAGATTAAGTCTAGTTGTATTAGTACACCATGTGCACAGGAAACATAACTCATTTATGTCACTAATATATAGGTTTAGATAGATAGGTAGATAAATAGAATGGATAGATAGATAGATTGATAGACAGAACGATAGATTGAAAGTCAGGTAGGTATTCAGGTAGGTAGGTAGGTATGTAGTTAGGTAGATTTATTAATTATATATATATATATATATATATATATATATATATATAGAGAGAGAGAGAGAGAGAGAGAGAGAGAGAGAGAGATAGAGAGATATAGAGAGAGAGAGAGAGAGAGAGAGAGAGAGAGAGAGAGAGAGAGCATTTCATCTACTCACGGATACCACCACAAATCCGAAACAACTAAATTTTTGCATCGCTACTATCTTCACCCTAACCATAACAAAACGTGACTTCAAGTTTATCACTGTAACTAGAAGCAATTTCAGATTGACTAAAACTTCTGATTCTGTTCTATAAATCGGTGGGATTTCCTCCATTTCAATTTAAATATATATATATATATATATATATATATATATATATATATATATATATATATATATATATATATATATACCACATCACTTCCCGGTATTCAATCACTGAAGAGGTATTACGTAAGATGCTCACTAAGTGCATTACTAATACGAGTAGTACAAGTTATTTTAAGACCTAGCAGTGAGTTAACAGTTCTAGGATATAAGTAATATAAAAAAAAACAATAAGTACTGATGTTATTTACATCATGTTTTTAAGCACATACTAACACAAAAAAAAACAACTCAAGACATACTTTGTACTGACAAGTTAAATATAGCTGTGACGTATTGTCAATGAGTGTTTACATCTCGGGATATATATATATATATATATAAGAGTTGAAAGAGTAGGCGTTGCCTTCTAGGAATGACGCAGCGTCCTGTTCAGAGAAACGGTTAATTGAGAGGACAGGACAAACTGTTTTCGCATCATACAGCGCAATGATCAATTTATGTTTTTAAATAGTACCAAAACCACTTACAGGAATTTATTTTAAAGGATCGATCAACGAGAGGTCCCCGAGATAAGTTTCAGCGGCAGTGGCGTAGCGGGGGGGCAAGGGGCGCTACTCACAAAGGGGGCGCCGAATTTTATATTTTACATATAAGAGGGGGGCCCATGTTTGTGGCAAAAAAAAACCCATTCTTCAAGGGACCGTAGAAGGAGGCCGTCGCAGTGGGCGCCAGCGGGATTGTTAGTTTGACACATATAAGATAGAAAGTTAGATAGACAGCCGCGCAGGATAGGCAACTATTGAGCAACTAGTTGAAAAGCCTGCTGACGCTGGCTGCTTGCTACCTGCGATATAATAAGAAATCCTTGTTGTGTTTAGATTTTTAGTTTTGGAATTCCCCAGACTATTTTTAGCCGAGCAAGCGAGTTAACTAATACCTCCCCTTTCCCACATAAATAAAACACTCCACATCTCATCCCTTCCCTCGCTTATAGTTTAGCCTGAGGGAGACGAAAATTTTGGAATTCCCCAGACTATTTTTAGCCAAGCAAGCGGAAGGGATACACACGGTCTACCGCCTAGGCTAGACGATTATGTATTAGATATGTCTGTTGATGTGTTCATGCAATCCTCCCCTAAAGACCACACAGGTTAAGGATGGTATGTGGATGATGGTGATGTTTGTGCTGATATTAGCGACAGATCAACGTTTAGTTTTATGGAAACATTGAAACGAATTAAGTTAGTCTCTTTTATATTGTTTTTTTTTTATGTTTACAACACAGATTGTAATAACAAGCAGTACTGGTTTGATTGCCGGTGCTACAATAAGCGCACAAAATATAAATGCAGCAGCCGATGGGGACGGAACGGTTTCCGGTGATGTAACGCCCAACAGATTTCTTCATGAGCTGGACATGATGTTAACAGCTGACCAGTTCTACGCAATAAAGGTCGGACTTTACTTGTCACAATCTATCTATCTATCTTTCTATCTATCTATCTATCTATCTATCTATCTATCTATCTACCTACATACCTAACTACCTACCAACTATCTATCTATCTATCTATCTATCTATCTATCTATCTATCGCTCTCTCTCTCTCTTTCTCTCTCTTTATATATATATATATATATATATATATATATATATATATATATATATACAAAAATATATAAATATGCGTCTGTCTATTTGTCTATATATCTATGTAATCGATCTATCTGTCTGTCCATCTATCTTTTTTACTTTTTGTCCTTTCCTTATATTTTTAAGTCAATCTGTTACTATACCAGTGAGTATACTAAATTCCCCTCTGTCTGTCTGTCAGTATTAACGAACTCTACATTACAGGATGAGCTAACAAAATCAAAATCGGCCAAATCAAACCACAGAAATAAGCGAAAAGCAATTAACAGTATGACGAGCCTTTGGCTCTCGGCTTCAAAACTTGAAAAAACAGGACTAGACATTTACTGATGCGTAAAATTTGAACCTTACGTGGTTGAAAAAAATAAACACAAAGCCTACAGTTCCATTCGCCGAAAACTAAACAGGAGTAGAATCAATTGGCACATATTCCCATAAGCTCCTACATAATCCCATGTTTCTCCTACATACTTCCCATAAGCTTCTTCATATTCCCATAACCTCCTATATATTCTCATATAAGCTCCTACATATTCTAATAAGCTCCTAATATTCCCATAATCTCCCACATATTACCATAATCTCCCTACATATTTCCCATAAGCCCCCAAATATTCACATAAGCTCCAAATATTCCCATAAGCTCCTACATATTGCCATAAGCACTTACTATTCCAGATAAACTCCTTATAATCCCATAAGATCCTACATATTCCCATACGCTCCGACATATTCCCATAAGCTCCCATATATTCCCATAAGCTCCCAAATATTTCCAAAAGTTCACACATATTCCCATAAGCTCCCATAAATTTCCATATTCTCCTGAAAATTCCCATAAGCTCCTACATATTCTTAGAAGCTCTCAAATATTCCCATTCTCTCTATCTCTTTCTCATATATATTCCCATAAGCTCCCGCATATTCCAATAAGCTCCCGCTTATTCCCATAAGTTCCTATATATTTCTAATCTCTTCTCTCTCTTTTTTCTCTCTCTTTCGTCATCTCTCTTTTTCGATAATTGGCATAGAGTTGAATCTACTTATGCGTGACAGTTTATCATTGTATAGCTGAAAATTGAAACGAAGCTTATGGTCCGTTTCAAAAAATGAAAACAGGAGTAGAATTTACTGAAGCGTAAAAATTTGAACGTATGTGGTTGAAAAAAAAACAAAGCCTATAGTCCCATTCGACAAATACTAAACAGGAGACAAATACTAAAAATCAATAAGAACATATACCCATAAGCTCCTACATATTCCCATAAGCTCCTACATATTCCCATAAGCTCCCAAAATTCCTATAAGCTCCCATATATTCCCATAAGCTCCTAATATTCTCATAAGCTCCTACATATTCCCATAAGTTCCTACATATTCCCATAAGCTCCCACATATTCCCATAAGCTTCCGAAATTTCCCATAAGCTCCCACATAATCACATAAGCTCCTACATATTCCTTTAAGCTCCCAAATATTCCCATTCTATCTATCTCTCTCTCTCTCTCTCTCTCTCTCTCTCTCTTCTTCCTTTATCTCTCTTTTTTTCGATAATTCTACATACAGTTGAATCCACTTATGCAAGGCAGCTGATCATTAGAGAGTATAGCAGAAAATTGAAACGAAGCTGAGAGTAGTCCGTTTCAAAAATTGAAAAATATGAGTAGAATTTACTGATGCGTAAAATTTTGACCTTACATGGTTGAAAATAAAAACAAAGCATATAGTCCCATTCGCCAAATACTAAACAGGAGTACAATCAATTGGCACATATTCCCATAAGCTCCCACTTCTTCCCATAAGCTCCCACATATTCCCATAGGCTCCCAAAAATTCCTATAATTTCCTATATATTCCCATAAGCTCCTACATATTCCCATAAGCTCCTAATATTCCCATAAGCTCCTACATATTCCCATAAGCTCCTACATATTCCCATAAGCTCCTAATATTCCCATAAGCTCCCTCACATATCTCCTCCGCATAAGCTCCTAATATTCCCCATAAGCCCCTACATATTCCCATATGGGCCCTACACATTATTCCCTTAAGCTCCTTATGTATTCCCATAAGCTCCAAGTACATATTCCCGGTAAGCTCCTACATATTCCCTATAAGCTCCTACATATTCCTATAAGCTCCCGTAAATATTCCCATTCTCTCTCTCTCTACTCTATCTCTCTCTCTCTCTCTCTCTTTCCTTATCTCTCTTTTTCGATACAATTACATAGAGTTAAATCTACTTATGCAAGGCAGTTGATCATTGTATAGAAGAAAATTGAAACGAAGCTTATAGTCCGTTTCAAATCTTGAAAAATAGGAGTAGAATTTACTGATGCGTAAAATTTTGACTTACGAGGTTTAAAATAAACTCAATGCCTATAGTCCCATTCGCCAAATACTAAACAGAAGTAGAATCTGTTGGCACATATTCCCATAAGCTCCTACATATTCCCATAAGCTTCTTCATAGTCAACAAAGACGAGTAGAGCAAGTGGGCGTAGGGGTAGTCGTAGGAAAGGGAGAAAATAACCTTCCTATTATGGACCACCACGCCAATGGCATTCCTGTTAGGGCACTGAGCGACTCCTGAAAGCTCTAAACAGTGAAGATCAATCGTACCAAGCTTCAGAGCGATAGGGCTATGCATGAGGATGTCGGGCCATTTACAAGAGAATCGATGGAACTTTTGGTAGTGCACCGGTTGCCACGGTTCATTTAGATACCCCATTTTACAAAGGTACTGTCTACGCGATGGCAGTTAAAAACCCAATATTTGACCTCGTAATAGGCAATATTGATGGTGCGAAACCTCCATGGTTTCAGGTAAATCTTGCAGTGGAACAGATCGGCTACAGCATTAGCGATCAAATCACACAAACCAATAAGCACGAGGGGAATGTACAAGTCCATTCAACCATAAAGGGATGTCCCCAGAAATATGCGAAAGAGCACGAGGCGTTAGTACATTCTATTGGGCATAGACCGAGTTGGAGGGGAAGACGAGGTATAAATCTTTCAGGACAAAGGAAGAAAGTATCAAATCCGTCATTCAACAAGGTGAGGGGAAGACAAAGGGGGACAGAGTACAAAGTCACCACTTCTCCCGGTAACAACGTTGACCTTACTGACAGAGGGGAAGGGACCAATGCTGTCGCAAAGCGTGACCAGACGGCCGGACAAAAGACTGGTCACCCTCTCAGACACACAAACAGATACAATGAAATGTAGAGTCTAGAGTGTGTAATTTGTTTAGGGTCCAATAAAGTCTAGGTAGGGAAAAGAAATGTTACTTTCGTTGATATTTCGTTAAGCGTCAATTACCTAGCAGTAAAACAACAGGTATTGAGTATTGTGTGGGAGCGGATGTAGTCCAACTGAAGGTTTTGGGTACATTCAGCTCTGATACTCGACTGTTGGTTTGTAACTGTGTGTGAAAGACTAATGAATCAATTACTTATTTATTAATTAGTATGAACATGCTTATGTTTCTTACCTTCAGACTCCTCAATTTAATGTTATTTTGAAGCATGTTACTCTATACTATACTGGACCGATAAGGTCAACTGTTATATTAACTTTGATTTCAAGATGATTATCACTATTATAGAGTGAGAAACTGTGTGTTGCGGCACATGTATTTTGTTGGTAGTGAATGGTTGTTCCTTCACCGTGTAAACAATTGGCTGGAGCTAATAGGTTGTTACTAGGGAGCGACCGATATGCCTTTTAACCGATAGTCCGATACCGATATTTTCCCCCAGCATTTTTACCGATACCGATACCGATATTTTATTTTTAGGGGCTGTCCATTATTTATGTCAACAAATTTTTGGCGATTTTTACCTCCCCCCCCCTTGTCAACAACTTTCCGAGACCCCCCTATAAAATTACGTCAACATTTGATTACCCCCCCCCTAAAAAGGTGGCTTCCAAAATGTTTATGTGGCAAAATTAGTAGGAATATAGTTAGTTTAATTAAAATACTGAATGTTAAGCGAGTGTGTAACACAGAACTACAAACGCTGCTTAATTTTCCTATTTATTAAGTAATTATGTTAAATTTAAAAAAGTAACATTGTTGACGTCAACTTTTCTTGACCTCCCTCTCCTCCCCCTTGTCAACAATTGTCAAAAATTTTCTGACCCCCCCCTCCCCCTATTTTGTTGACGTAATTAATGGACAGCCCCTTCAAGCAACAACAATGCCAATTGCCAAACACCTGTTTCTCTCGTGCTAATACGGCTAATGACGTATGTCAACCCATGCTTACCCCTTCCCTGTCATATTTCGTGACACTTCGCCGACACGCAAGTCTTGAAAACCCCCTCAACTTCCCATCCCAACAAAAAAAATACGCACAGATGTTCATCAATTGCATCATCTCAAGGTCATACATTAGAATTAAGAAATGCCAATCCTATTGTTTCAAGGTCGTATCTCTGATGTGTGCGTGACAATTTCTGTGTACGGGTTTTTTTTTTTCCTTTTTTTTTAAATCTTGTCTGATCTGGTTATAGAATTGGGTTATTTACTGATTTTCTTTTCTGCAACTCTGTTGTGAAAAAAAAAACAATGTATCGGCAGCCAAAAAACGGCCGGTCCGACAGTTAACCCATAGTGCCAATATCGGTTCGACTATCGTTCGCTCCCTACAACAATCGGCCGATCCGATATTAACCGATAGTGCCAATATCGGTCCGATACCGATAGCGATCCGATTAATCGGTCGCTCCCTAGTTGTTACTGATAGGGAAGTTATTTTAGCACAATAGTTTACAGGTTTCGGAAAAAAGGAGTGCTGCTTAAGGGGGTGCATCATGGTGACCAGACAGATGAATAATTTACGTAAGTGAGAGTACGCTCTATCCTCCCCCCTCTATATTAATTAGTTTTTTGTGAGTCGCCGGGGGTGTACTAAGAGCTCACGGAGACAATTTACCTGGGAAAAAATGTTCGTGGCCGTGACACGTAGAATGAAGTTGGAACCGTTACGAAAGTCGTGGGGCAGAATCTTCTCACGAGGGATAGCTGAGTTAGAAAGTGTTATAGGTTCCTTGTTTAGATTCGCCACCCCCAGACCCGTCACATAGATTACCCCGAGTGTAGAGTAAGTTGGACTGAGAATTAATTAGAAGTAGTCAATCACCGATGCCAAAGCCAATTGTGTACTGTATATAAGCAGGACGTTTTTGTGTGTAAGTCAGAGAGGATGAGAGAAGAGAGGAGGAGAGAAGAGAGGAGGAGAGAGAGAAGCGAGACTGAGAACTAGAGAGCTGGAGCGGAAGAGTAGGACCAAGCTGAAGTACTGTATGTGAGAACTGGCGTCAACATATCTACATGATAAACTTGTGTTATCAGCAAAGAAAACGGTATTTTGTTGACTTATTAGCGGAGACTGAACGTGAGCTGTGAAAATAGAAATATTGTCACCAGAACATCTACATCTACTCTCTCATACACCTAGACAACGAATCTGTACGTGTTATTCAGGATTAGCATTAGGACTATCCGCCAACGTAACAATTACATAATTTCTTATCAAGAACATGTATAAAATATCTATCTCTAAAAAGGATTACATAATTTCTTATATTAACTTTTACATACAATAAATTAACAAATAAATAATCCAATCTGAGTAAATTTTCGTAAAAAGTTTCATATTTTAGAGATGAAAATGTTATACAAATTAATGTACATGTAAACCGCCTCCCTGTGCATGTAAAAAATATGATTATAAAAATGTCTTGGTCATTTATAAAATGAGAAACATACTAAATAATTAAACTTATATTAAATACACATTAAAAAATTCAACATAGGGCCTATATAGCACACATATTTATATTTAAAAAAAACTCACACATTGTGAAAATATATATCTTATATACATAATCGGCTAACATAGACGGTGGTTCGACAGACCTAAACACAGTGCGGTGTAAAGTATGTTCATGGCAATAAAAGCCACATGTCTGCACATTACAAATACACGGCACCATACGAGTTGAAAGCTTTCATCGCTTAAAAAAAGTCTGAGTTCTACGTCACACCTTTGCGGAGTTAAAAAAAAACAACAACGCGTCATCGACCGTCTCTATTAAAATAGTCTGGGGAATTCCAAAATTATAGAAACTGAAAAGAGACAATGTATGTTAAATGAGAGTATGTTTGGTGCGCATTTTGTTCATCAAAGGAATCTTTCTTGAATAAAAATGGGGAATTCTAAACACAGCAAGGATTTCTTTTTAATGAAGTAAGATTTTTAAATTATATGGAGTAGTGTGCGCAAATTATGTTTAATAGTCGGGGGTTGTTTTGGTTAAGCTTCTGTACCCATAATGAGAATTATTTTCTTTGGGATGAATTATATAAAAAGCATTTTTTTTTGTAAATAGACTCATTATTAACGCGCTCAAATATACATTATCGAGTTGGTTGGGATGGGGGGAGGTGTTCAAGCAGACGATTCAAGATGCACCACCGCTATTTTTTTAACCTCACGTCTCTCTTTATTTTTAAATACGTCATGTTAAAAATAACTGTTGGGATGGGGGTGTAGGGTTGGTAAAGGAGTGTTTAAGAGAAGTGTCACGTGGTATTGTTAACAGGGTGAACAAGCAATTTGGGCTCTGCGTTAAGTCGAAAGTAAGGAATTAATACAACAGTATTCCAGTTTAAAATACAATCGTGAAAAAAAAAATCCGATCTGCCCGATACCAAAAATTACCTAACCTACAGATCAAGCCTTAGGTGTTGTAACTCTATGCAAAGGTCTTGCAGGGTACAGCTAATAATGAATTAAAATGTTTATTCTGTGTCATATTTTGAGAAATGACGGCCATACATTTTAAATGTCAAATAAACACATTTTTTCACTGCAATTAATTTTAGATTATAAAAGATTTACTTTGTAAATATACCTTTTTCTTTTTTAACTAAATATCTTGAATATAGCATTCATGTAATAAAAAACAATTTTTGTTTATTAATCAACGTTTGATTCGCTCTTTTCTTATTATAAGTATACAGACTCGGCAAGTCAAAAAAAAAATAAGGGAAAGCACTAGTAGTATTTTAAGTAATTTTTCTAATCAGTGACCGCCCTTTAAAGAAAATGCCTACTATGTTGAATTAGTGGTTCATTTCGATTATTTAGAAATGTTGTGTTAAGATACACGCAGCCTACAATGTAGATGGCTAAAAACAACTCGGAGAGCCACATGCGACAAATCCTTGAATTTCCTTCCCCCTCTCTCCCTTCCCCCCATGTTGAGTTTAGCCGTATGCTTAATTAATAAAGATAATAAGCCGAAAACAACAGTTAAATGTCACCCAAAAAAAAAAACAACTTTATATTGAATTAATCAACACATTGTATGAATGTTAGAAAATAATTACCTGCAAATATATTTATCTTTAACTATAGCTTTATATATATATATATATATATATATATATATATATATATATATATATATTACCTGCAAATATATTTATCTTTAACTATAGCTTTATATATATATTCATTATTAGCTGTACCCTGCAAGACCTTTGCATAGAGTTACAACACCTAAGGCTTGATCTACATGTAGGTTAGGTAATTTTTGGTATCGGGCAGATCGGATTTTTTTTCACGATTGTATTTTAAACTGGAATACTGTTGTATTAATTCCTTACTTTCGACTTAACGCAGAGCCCAAATTGCTTTTACATATATTACACTGGGTTACAAATTTTAAAATTGTTTTTGTTCCTCTGCATTTTTTTAAAGTTTCTAATAGATTTTTTATGCTGATTTCAAATCTGTAATTAGTTTTTCTCTATCATCGACCATTCCCAAGATATCAACTATCTCATGATTTAAGCTTTTATAATGGCAATATAGTTATTTATATAGCTAGCTGCAAAATTCAGTTATTCGAAACATTTTAACACAAAGCAATGTTCAATTGCTACAAATTGATAGTAATGATATATTTGCATATCATGATCATGATACATTAAAAATGTCATAGATAAAAGCTAAGTCAGTTTAAACTTGGATCTCTAAAAATGCTGCTAAGAACGACATTTACGCTTGTGTCCAGTACCATCACGTTGGACAATTGACCAGATATAATCACCCATCATAGCACTGTCCCAGTGCCCTCGGTACCTCTGCTCCATCCTCATAATGTCTTGGTGGAAGCGTTCACCGTGCTCTTCGCTTGTGCTTCCCAAATTCCCGTGAAAAAAGTCTATGTGTGAATGAAGATAATGCATTTTGAGGGACATAAGTCTTGATGTGAGAAGCTCTGCACCAGACTTTGCCAACCCTAAGTCTCAAATCAAGTCATTTAGTTCATTTTGATTTGGAAAATGCGGCCTAGGATTATCTTCTTCGTAGTTTGAATCCGCTACATCGCCTGATGCAGAATCGGAGGACTCATTGTCACTGTCATCATCACAACCCTGTTTAAAAAACAGACTGGTAATAGATTTATCAATTATAATTAATTAAGAGCAATAGGAAAAAGTGTAACTCCGAAGTAAAGGCGATAAGCCATGTAGTATTTTCGTCCTTTTTCAATACGTCGCGAACCTTGTTTCGAACTGATATACATAACAAAGGCTATCAGGAGAGTTTTTGCACTGTCTACTAGCCATTATTATTTGAATTCAATCTTTAAATATCAATGATTACAAGTTAACTATGAAGTTAGGATATTATGTCTGAAGCTAAACTAAGCTGCAACAATAGAAAAAATACAAATATAGTAAATCTTAAATATCTTGATAACCATCTATTCTACAGCAAAACTGATTATATATTGGTAATCAGCATCAAAAACAATAATAAAATCAAGAGGAACAAAAACTGTGTAATCCAGTGTTTTGTCATATAGTTCAGTGAGTGAAAGAATTATCAAAAAATAAATTTCATAGGTAAGAAACAGATATAAAATCTAACTATGGAACTTTAAGATTATACATGAAAATTTTAAAAAAATACGAAACTTATTTATCAAAACATTTTTGAACCATTAATTAAAACAAACACATATGTGTCAAAAGAATATGCCAAAACTTTACAAATTAAGACGTTTCTAATTAGAACTTTTTTTTAATTAACTCGTTTAAATTTAGTTTTATATTGATTGATTTTAATAACTGCGACATCAATGAAATACTGATTGTTAAAAAAAATAATTTTTCACAAACAATCAACTTTATCTACAAAACTTTAATTTTTTTACTTAAATTTACTAACTAAAATGTACTGACTTTAATATACGGTACTGAATTTAAATTTTAATGTTATTTTGATTTAGAGACTTTGTTCAATTTCAATCTATTTTTAGGTGTTAAATTTGAGCCTGTCTACAATGACTGGGATGGTATATATCATTGGATTCAAGGCAGAGTTTACTGGCAGTACAAACACTGCCATCCATGCGTACGTTTCTTTGTCAAACTCTTGACCAATCAGAGACAGTATTCCCATTATACCGATTGGAAACCAACACAGAAAGTCTGACACAGCATCAAAAGCAAGTTTCTTGGCTATGTTCATGTCCTGGGTTCTCCTCTCTGAATAATGTCTCATGGAAGGTAGATTCCTCTTCTTAATAACATTTACAAAAATACCAATTTGACCTAGAGCTATAAATAAAAATAGAATAAAATTTAGGATGACGTAAACAGTCAAGGAAAATTCCCAACCAGGAAGTTGATAAGATCCTGCGGTTTTAAGAGGTAGTGCCAGACATAAGCCGTTGGAAGAATAGATTTGCCATTCAGGTACAACTGCAGGAATTAAAGCCAAGACGAAACCAACCATCCAAGTTGAAATGAAACCTTTCCATTTAAGACTTGTAGAAGTTCCATGTGCACTGAATGGATAAGAGATACTTATGAAACGATCCAAAGTAATCAGTCCAATTAAAAATGTTGATGTTTCACTGGAGAGTGTTGATAAAAAGCCAGAAAAGTTACAAAGAATACTCTTCCTCCAGCTTTCATCGTACACAACGTAAACATCAGCATAGACTACATCAACAACAGCGATGATCATCAAGTAGACACCCATAAGGAGATCCGAGACGGCCAGACCTGTTACAAAAAGACCGTAAGCTGTTTGAAATATTTTCTCTCTGTTCCACACAACTCTGTAAAACAACACGATGCTATTGCCTGCAATAGTCAACAAACCAACAACCCAAACTAAGATTCTCTTCAATGTGTCCCCAACTATGTGTTTACATGAAGAGATTGCGTCATCAGGGGCGTGGCATTTATCGGAAGGTATATTTTTTCCAAGTATCTGTGGACAACACAATTTAAAATCGCTGGACATGAGACTGGTGTTTACTGTAAGCCCTTTGTAGAAATCAGCAGTAATCTCTGTCATCATTACACCTTCTATGTTCAATATATCTAATGTAAGAGTAAGACTGGGTAAGCCCATATTTGCAAAATTATGTATCTTAGTATAACTCAGATCCAACATTCGTAGAATTTGCAAAACTCCAAAACTTTTCTCCGGAGGTGTCTCAACAGACGTATACGAGAGATCAATAACTTCTAAAGTGTATGGGGAAACTCAAACTTCCCAGTTACGGTACTCCAACTGAACATTACGCGGAAAGATTTAGGAACAGTAAGTAGTCATTGTTGTTACAGATCTTAGGTCATCGCTGTTACTTATTTGATTTCTACTAAGGTCCAATATAACAGTTTTTGTTTTCTCCCAGTGTCTCAAAGATTTGTCAACATTTTGTATTTTACAGTTCTGGACTTTAATCTCAATAATTTGAAGGTAAGGATAATATAGATAACTATCCACAAAAGGCAGCAAAGGAATTTGATACGTTGTAGTATTGGATGTTCTCTGGTACATAGCGCGTTAAGTTATCTTCAACTGTGACGACATACAGCTGTAACCAGTTGGACAGTTTTCACACGGAGGTAAAAATATGGCTCGTGAAGCTATTTTTTATGAAATTTTGTGTTGATGCAAATAGTTTTAATTTCTAAAACTTATCCTCGCTGAACATATTCTCCTGCTTCGTGCAAATAGGTTTTTCTCTTGACCCATTGGGCATGAGACGTTCATTGTACTCTAAAGATAAAAGTGGAATACAATAGGAATGTGGACAGTCTAAGAAAACCATCTGGGCATTGGAAATGTTCACAGTTTTCTAGGTGAGAGTTGTCTGTACAAGTGAAATAATAGCCAATCTTTAGACATTTAGGAGAAGAGTCAACATATGATCGGCAAGGAACTATAGATAAATCTTTGGGCATATTTACTATATTTGACGAACACTCAAGTCTCATATTCATGACAATAAGATTCGGACGCCCACTATGTTGCGTGTTACTTCACTGCCACTGTTAAGTGTATAGAAGAGGATACATTTAGAATAAACATTCTTTATCGCCATATCATTGTCACGAAATTGATCTGACATACGTATATTTGGATGAGGAACCAGGTTTGTTTTTTTGCAAAAAAAATTTTTTTTTCATATGGTGTGTATCTGGCATCTGCACAATTTAACGTACGTGACGATTACGGCTTAGGGCAGTGATAAAGGATAAGACACCACATAGAACATTTCAACTAAACCGAATGTGTCTGGCTTATTCAAAAAGAATGAGAATTCCAAATCTACTTCCGTCTGTAGTTGCTGGTGACACTCACAGACAATGTAGGTATCACTTATAATTTGATCACAGTCAATCATATTACGTATATCTCCAAATAGTTTCTTGTTATTTTTTAATGTTGAAGTATCGCTGATGTTTGTGTTGTACATAAGATACACACATTGTGGTGTCACTGGCTGTCCAGCTGTGATAAAAAGTAAATGGATTGCCAGATGACCAAGAAACTATCTCCATATTTCTTAACAAGACCTGTATGGAAATAAATTGGTTTTAAAACATTTGACAGTAGGTGTTGTTTCAATATCGTAATACATCAAGAAATCTAATTCCTCGTAGGTTTCTATGGCCGCCAAACAACTGTTTTTCGTATATTTCACGCCAACATTTCTAACACCTTTCGTGACTGATGTTTGTATATTCAACATAAAATGATTTTTTTGAAAATCCTGTGAAATAAAAGTAAAGTTGCTATTTGGCATTTTAAGTCGCAGATTTTAGAAAACACATTAAAAATATTCAAATCTTGGAAAGATTTGACATTTAAATGTAATTAGATTGAATTCCATTCATTTCTCTTTTAAAAAATAAAAAATCGTTTAGCTTTACAGGTCTATCGTCTTGTTAATCGGTAATCTCTTGAGTTAACTCCGTTTTGTTTTTCTTTTCTATATTTAAAAAAATCACACTGAGTCTCCTGCAATAGAATACTTTATCCATATAAAATTAGTCTTGAGTAGTCATAGATCATTAACAGAAATCGTATTGTTAGCATTGATTTGATATTTCCATTTGTTTTCTGTGATATTTGATGTCAAGATTCTCTAAAGTCTTGTTGGTTTCTTACCACACGTGTGTCATGTAGGAATCATTGACCAACATCCAGTTCCTGTTAGAATTAGAAGATAGTCTACTATCTGAAGATGAATTCTATTTGCTCCCTGAATACCCCATGACGACAGTTCATCAAAAATAAGATTTGGTTGTCAAAAGCAACAGCCCTTCAAAGGAAACGAAAAAACCAAAACCTATGAGCAGAAAAAAAATTATAAAATATAAAAATATTCGGGGGAAAATAAGCAAAGATATGAACATTTAAGTTTAGAAAAATATGTTTATGAAAATAAAAAGTTTAATTAGTATTTTGCCAAACAATCACTATTGGTATTGCATCCAGTGGTACAGTTATAATAGAAAGATACTCATTATTTTTAATCCAATTTAATTAATTCATTTTACGGCTAAATCAAAATCAATAAAATCATCCTAAAAAGAATTGAAAATTTAAATGAAATAATCAAAGATTAAGACAAATATTTTAAATGAATTAATTTTATTGTAACCTTTCAAAGAACAATAATGAAGTTCTAAACCAATATTCTTTCCGTTTAATATTTTATTACTCATTTGTTTAGGAAATTAAATATATACCTTGCTGGATCTGTGTATTATACCCGTTCTTTGATAATAAATCGTTTATATAATGGCCTTATAGGTAACATCATATAGCAGCGTGGAAGTCTCTTCCAAGCACAAAGAAAAAAAAATATTCCCATTAAAAATTACTCCGCGGTAAAAAAACAAACTATTTCGCTACAATAACTATTCCATATGCAAAATAAGAAATCCGCGGTAAAAACTATTCCGAGACAAAGCTAAGCGGCCCGCGGTAAAAACTGTTCCGCGCGGGAAAAGTATATATCAGACAACAATGGTTTACATTTTTAGATCGTTCAACATCGAGGTTATGAATTGAAGTAGTCATTTTACCTTTTTTCAAAATATTTAAATTTATCAACGCGACACATATATTATCTATATCTGGATCAAATAACCAATAAGAGTCAATGACAAATTACATATGTCGATATGTGAAAAACAGGTGAACTTTGACATTTGTCGATAGACAAACAATCGCTGAATTATATCTTTTAATTGATTATTTATTTCTTTTTCCCCTTTATGCACTTAGTCTTTCAAATTGAGGCTAATTGAAGCTTTCAGCTTGACATAGACCATAGAGATTCACTAGTCTTTCAAAACGAGGCTAAAATTAAAAGCTCATCTGATATATAGACCAGGAGATTCACTTTAGTCTTTCAAAACGAGGCTCAATTGGAAGTTTGCTTTCATATATTAGACGATTCAATCAGTCTTTCAAAACGAGGCTACAATTGAAGCTTCAACTGACATAGACCAGAGATTCTGGTACTTAGTCTTTCAAAACGAGGCTACAATTGAAGCTTCAGCTGACATAGATCTTCAGGTGCTTCAACCGCTTATTTCTGCGATCGTACCTTCAAAGCGTGCGAAAGCATTTTGCCGGACACCAAACCATTCTTCGGAAAAGATGTGCTAATTGTCATAATGTAATTCGCTTACTTCTTAAATGTTAAACTATGCACAGTGTTTCAGTGATAAGTCAAGCAGCATAAATAAATCAACTTGCTTAAACTGTTAGCTTATATTAAAACAAATTGTCACTAGTTCATTTTGGGTAAACATTTCCGCACTTCTGGGGCAGTTGGCGTTGTAACCTTGTTGAGAACTACAGACATGTTAATTTTTGTTGATGTACTGCAATAAATTACAAGACAGAACACAAAAAACATTAACAATATAAATGAACTGATAATAATGAAATTAAAATTATCTTTTGTTATTTTAAATCCATAAAAGACTGCAAAATAAGGTTTTATCTGTTACTCATTTGTTATAATCTAATGCCAGATAATTTCACAAACAATGCCTACCCTTGCAAGTTCTTAGCTGTACATTTTGTTAACTTAGGGAATTTCCCCACTACAAAAGTAAAATACAACTTCTTTATTTCCCCATGCATTTTGACAACAGACATATGTAACTTTCCGCTTTAGACATCAAGTTCTTCAGAAAACATTTTGATAACCCAAGGGGCTTTATGCGTGGAGTTTACTGTTGGTGATCTCAATGTTTGAGGTTATATTTCTGTTATTTGAAATATTTTTAAGGTAAAATATGTTAATGCTAGTGCTACAGATATGCTGTCTTAGGGATTGACTATATTCGATTTTGCCATTTTTTTCTTCATTTGAGACAAAATGTAATGCTCAAATGAACTGTGAACAGTTGGCTTCACAGAGAATTGTTACGAAACTATTTCTCATAACTTCCATTCACAACCCCGAATGAGTCTATGGGTGGAGCAATATGATAATTTGTGAGCGCCATATGGAGACAATACATCAGCGAAACAGTGAGAGACAACGATTGGTTGGAAGCACTGGAGCGGGAAGTAAAGTTATGCATGGGTAACATGACTGAGGGGAAGGTGCTTGGTACTTTGTCAAACTGAAAAAAAATGGATGACAATTGCCCGCACCAGTGCGATTAGAGTGTAAAACAAAACACTTCATCCCAACTGGGGGATTTCGGGAGAGGGGGGGTCCGTCAGTTTTAGTAAATGAGTTAGTACCCACTGAAAATAAAACAAAATTTTCATTCAAATATAGATAGGAAAAGTAGAAAATTGACTGAGGGGCCCCCAGTACATATGGATCTACTTGAAGTTTAAATTTCTATTTAATCAGTTACTCAGAGGGTCTCAATCAGCCTATTTTTCCTAGGGGTGCCCCCAAAATCAATATTAGCCCTCTGTCAAGGCCCCCAAAACACATAATGCAGTGGCACTGAATGATATATTATCTGATGGGCAAAAGTTAGTATAGACCACTATTATCTGGCCCTGTGTTCAGCTGATAATCACATGAAACTGAACGAAATAATGGAAAGAGGTTAGATTACAATTATGAAGCAGCTTACATAGCCCCCATCACACCAACATAGAACCATAGTCCCATACACACCAACACACAAACATAGCCCAAACAACACACCAATACACAAAAATAGCCCCACAAATACACACCAACACACAAGCATAGCTCCTCAAATACACAAACACACAAACATAGCCCCAAGTTTAACACACCAACACACAAAGATAGGCCCCACAACACACCAACACACAAACATAGTCCCACAACACACCAACATGACAAACATAGTCTCCACAACACACCAACAAAAAAGTATAGCCCCCACAACACACCATGCACACAAACATAGCCCCACAACACACTAACACACAAAGATAGCCCCACAACACATCCAGGCTTCAGGAGCCGGAGCCGAAGCCGAGGAGCCGAGGAGCGGAGCCGCTACTTTTGCTGGAGCTGAGCCTGTGCACCTTGCGGGCTCCACGGCTCCAAATGTTTTTTCTACAGCAGAATTTTTTTTGCTTTTTAAAATACAAGTTTGTTTGATTGTTTGCTTCCCTCTCATAATTTGAAATGTTGTCTTGTTTTACGATCACATGCCAATACAGCATCACGCACATCGCCGCCAAGAAATCTTTAATGGGAATCGTTTGGTGTTCGTTTTAAATCTTGTTTACCCTCCGAAATTTTTTAAATGGCATGTTATTTTGTTATATAAAGTTGAACAGTTTTATTTATAATAATTGGATCAATCATTTAAAAATAAATTTTGGCAACGACGACAAATAGAACGTGTCATTTCGTGTATTATCGGATCGCGAATTTGTAATAGACTAAAAACAAAATGGTAGCTTTATGTATTTAACAATTTTATTATAAAGACAGAATATCCGGAAATGAGTTCATAAATTTATAAGGATGTAGTTATTCGAACCAAGGTCCCAATAAAATTCGATTGTTATTCGGACCCGTGCCAAATATGCACTAAGCTTAGCTATATTTAATCGGACCCAGGCTCCTTAGCCAGAAGGGCCTGGGGGGCTGATCCCCCCCGTTCATGACCTGACGCCCCCGTGGCATGATTTGGTTTTTTGCCGAAATTCTTTGAATACCGGCTATGCCATCAATCATTTTGTTCATTTTCGCGTGTTTTATTCCTTTGACTGAGCTGGCCATCAACTTTGGAAAATATTAGCTAATATCAGCACTGGGGCCCGTGTCACCCCCGCCCAGGCACCTGAAATTTCTGTCAAAATTTGTGTTTGCATTCTTGCAATAGTATTGATATCTTCTGAGGACAACTAGCAACTTAAATAAGTTAATAAAATAATATTGACTTTCGACTTCACTTTTATACATATGTATAATAAAATAATAAAGTACAACCTTGTGATTTTCTTGAGTGATGTTATTTAATTTGCAAATTTACTTTTAGCAGAATTAATTTTATTTTAAATTGAATATCATGTGGACTGGTCAATTTGTTAAGCGGATAGATCTGTTCTTTGTTTTCAATATTTAGAAGAAATATCACACAAATATAAAGGCTTAACTATATGCGTGCATCTTTGTCGTTCTTCCTAATGCTGTACGTTTAATCAAATAGAATGATGATATAAATCATCAGGTATCTATTATTAAATGTAGCAGAACAAATGGTCAGAATATATTTATAACAGGATACAGAAATTGCTCAGCCTCAATAATTTTTTATCATTTAAAATCCCTTACTATTTAAATTATTTCTAACAAAACTGCAACATGCCATGTAAATATTGAAACGGTTAAAATTTTATATTTCTAATTAATAGCTATTCAATTGGCACTAAAATGCACCATTCCAGATATGGAACTGCAAAGAATTTCTTGAGGAGGGAACTCACTGAGGTCCCCTCCCAAAACCCCCTCCTCTCCGTTCGCAAAGTTTTCGGCGCTTCGCACCTCCATCTTCGCCCTCCCGAACATTTCTCTACCCACCAGGGTGCGGAATTATGGGGGAGGGGCCGGGGCATGTCCCCTCCTTAGGTTATCGCAAGTTTAGGTAATAACACATAAAATTATCGAAATATTTTTTGTTCAAAAACCAAGTTTTAACAATGAAAACAGTTTCGCCCCCCAAGCCGGGGTCGTTTATCTTACTTCCCCTGCCAAAGTTAAATAGATCCGCTAGACAATTCCAGAATCAGTTCTTTCAGCACTCTCCTGCCGAAAAAAATTCTTCCCCCCAACCCCAACCCCCCAATGCAATAATCCTGGCTACGGGCCTGCCCGGTCCAAATATATTTAATTTTAGAATTTAACAATAATAAATATAAATGCTGAAGTCTTAAAAATATTTTAAAGACAAAAATTAATTTACCATTGGCTAATTTGATCATTGAAAATAACTTTTTAGTACTTATGAGTCATGTTTAATAGTGAAATCCCGATCGAAAGTTATTAATGACAAGCTTTGATGCACTGAAATGGTTACTTTTCAGTAAAACTGATACAATGCGTATATTTTTTCAAGTTCTATTGGTATGAATAGAATTTTTACAAAATTTGCCTAACTTTTTATCAGCGGGATGTTAGCGGATAATTATAAATTTTTTGTCTCGTGAAATACTATCTTAATAGGGAGCCGGAGCCGTCAAATTTAGGGAGCTGGAGCCGGAGCCGAAAAAAAATGGCGCTCTACAAGCCTGATCACACTAACACATTGTTATAGCTCTACAACAATACCTGTAAACACAAACATAGCCCCACAACACACTACTAACACACAAAGATAACTCCCACAACACACCATCACACAAACATAAATTTACAACATACACTAACACACTAACATAGTCCCACAAAACACTAACACAAAGATACCCCCACAACACACCAATAATATAAAGATAGCAAATCGCCACACCAACACACAAACATAGCCCCACAACACACCTTTTGCGCCTCATGTGCCTCTTCTGTGTTCCCTCCTAAAACCCTTGCCTACTCCTTTCACGTGTCCTCCTGTTCCCATTAAAAAACCAATAAGATTTGAGATACTCTCCGCCTAGTTGACAGATGTGTTTCTCATTTCACGACGACTCTACTACTTGGGATAACTTTGAGAGTGCTAAGAACGGTATATTGACCTTCTCTAATGGGGCTAATTGGGAACTATTAATAATTAAAAACAACCAATTTTTTTTGACATGAGAACATTTATTTTTTGTTTATTAGAAACGCACTTGTTACCCGACCATCTAGATACGAACACTTACTGGAACAAACGGTCGACCAGCTAATTTTTTTTTTTTTCTGTTTCCGGGGATTTTCGCGGCAAATTGATATCTATAGGTCAGTGCAAGTTTTCGCTTCAATTTTTCGCATTTGTTAAAGATGATTCAAGTGGTGACAAGTTTAATCGTTTGAAAGACTTGGAAAGGCTATTGCAGCTTATGAAAAAAATCCATGTATTTCTCTATATAAACGGAATAGCAAAACAATTGTATCGGCACGAAAATTTGAAATTAAAAGATATTTCAAAGATGATGTTAATCTAATTACACCATTCAATATGCATGTTATCATGGTGGAAGAAATTTTAAGAGTTATTCTACAGGAAAGAGGTCAAATCAAAGGTTCAGTATTAATACATGAAGTGTAGAATTCATCTGCTTTTATATCCTCGGCATATGAAGGGATTGTGGTTAGCACAATGCCCAGCCGCCTTTACTTCCTAAGTTTAAAGTCAGGTACCAATTTAAAAAGCTGGGTGGACTCGTGTTATGACTTTGCAGCAATTCTCACCTGAAAAATTCCATGGGCCTCTACTCGAGGATTGAACCTAGGACTCTCAGGTCGACAGTTTGAATATCTACAATTCACTGGGCCATCCGTCCCACAACTTTTTAATAAATAATATAAAAAAATTATTATTCTGCATGACTTGAAATAAAATTAAGATGTTTCCTGCAAATAAAGCTTTAAAAAAATGTGGGAAAATTAATGTACTTAAGTACTTCAAGTCATATATTTAAACAGGTGCTCCAAATTGAATTTTCAATCATTATGAACTCAATAATGAAAAGAACTAGTTGTTGCTAGAAATATACTACTATTTATTATTTCTTTAAAAAAAAAAAAAAAAAACACATCCATTTCAGATTTTTTTAATTATTCTTCATGCTTCTGACTATAACAAACCACTTAATAGCCCATAGGCAACATTAAATTAAAAAAAAAAAAAAACTGCTTCATAAATGGCATTTTGTACAGGAAAAAAAAAACAATAAATAAATGTCTGTGTCAGGAATTGAACCTGGATATTGCCTGCATACAAAAGTAAGTCAACCTCCACAGTTCCTAATCCACTCTGCCAGCACATCACTCAAACAAAGCTAAAACTTCTTTAACGTATCATTAAAAATTGCTTGGTTATGTATTGATTCCTTTTAACTTAGTTTTATGCCCATATTCTTATTTTGTAATTTTCGAAATAATTCAAAGTCGGTATTTATTTACAAAAAATAAATATTATACAAATATTTCCCATTATAAAAATATCTCCGATTATTAACAGTAAATGACGTCATCAACGTCTTTAGTAAATAAGAGTTATTTTTTTAATGAAAATATTGGTATACTTGCACTGACCTATAGATATCGAATTTGCGCGAAAATCCCCGGAAACAGAAAAAAAATTAGCTGGTCGACCGTTTATTTCTAGTAGTCGCTACCATCTAGATGGTCGGGTAACAAGTAAGCGTATTAGAAATGTCAAATGAAAATGGGCTTTGGTCAACTCACCCAAGTGTTTTTTTTTTTATTTAAATAGAGAACAGATTTTATCTGTGTTGATTGAATGTATCTTAAAAATCTCGTGTATTAAATGCATAACTTTAAAATAGTTGATCAATTGTAACAATTCTGGAGAGTTTTAATTACGTAAATGTAGAATATTGTTTATATTCTTATTTGATCCATTAAATAACTGCTCCTAGGTTTAGAACTTGTTACGATTCTTCTTTTTTATTTATTTTACAGAACATATTTTCAGGGACTCTGTTTGTATGTGATACTTTATGTCTGGATGGAATTTGAAAATCAATAGTTTTTAACCAACCCATTCCACCACTCGATCTAATGAAATTGTGCATACTTGATTTGCTTTCGATAGACAATACGTAATTTATTAATTAGGCACATCAAACTTTGTTCCATTCTGCTGTAATCAACTAAAATTTCATATGAATTTCTATCTATGCTGTGTTTCTAAACTAAGGGTGATAGCATAAGATAGCTGTATCCATAGATATATAAGACTAGATTGCTTATGCTTATTTAATAGAGAACCGAGAAAAAGTGTTGTATTCGGAGACCCCCTACTTTAAAAAGGAGAAGAGTACAATTCATGTACAGTCCTTTATTTTTTAACGAAAGGTTACCTTCCTTTGCCATACAAAAATCCCCATTCATGCTAGAGAGGTTGGCGCTTTTAAATCTACTGATGTGTCCGAAAAAATTATATTTTGACGGTTAGTAATAACTATAATCAAACAGCCGGGTACACAACACGAAGGCATTTTATTCAAAGTTAATTGAAAAAAAAAAAAGTTTTTGAGGTAATTAGTCAAGGGAAAACAATGCAAAATGTCTTCTGCTATTTATTTCGGTTACCTAAGGTTTCTAATACGCACTACGTCATCAGGTTATACAGAATTGTACTCTTCTCTTTTTAAAGTTATGGTCCGCACAATATATGTCTATGCATAGCCCATAAGCGATCTAGTCTTATATATCTATGGCTGTATCCATCAAGTCGAATCGGGGATTTCCTCCCCTGTCACAATATGTTCTGCTTGGCATTAAGCTCTTAGTCTCTGTTATTAAAAATCTTGCTTCTTGACTTTTAGACCAATTTAGAACCTTTATAGAATCTGTCGTTCTGTTTTAACGGGAAACAAATGTCAAACGTTAATAAATTCAAATGACAAGTGTTAGTGATCATGGCTTTGGCCTGTGAAGTCCATGTTGACTATAGATTAATAATAATAAACCACCGTAGTCAATAGTACAATGAGTCATGGATGGAAATTTCAATGGAGATCGAATCCAGGATTCGTCAAGATGCTAGTCGAGCGTTTTTTCGCACGACCATCCGACCACAACTTTTCAGAATCTGGTTTGTGACGTTATTAAATCTGGCTGTCACCGAGTTTGACAATTTGATATTCTTTGATAACTTTGATATGCAAATAAACCTTAGAGCTATTTGACTGTTTGTATGTTGTTGTTTATCACAACAACCACGTGATTCATCTATGACATCATAAAGCTATTTATATTTTACCATATTGTAGCCAGTTATGACGGATTGCCTAGTAGTGTGTATGCTTGCTTGACTGTCGATCTGAGAGTCCTTTTGGTTCGAATCCAAGACCTGGTAAAAGTCATTTTACCTGACTTAGGATGTGTACTTGACTTAAACGGGTACTTGACTTAAGATAAGGAAGTAGAAGGGGCTGGGTGTGGCACTAGTCACTAATCCTTTCATATTCCTAGGTTACATAAACAGATGAATTCTACACTTCATCTATCCCGGATGTTTAACATAAACTGATGAATTCTACACTTCATCTATCCCGATGTTACATAAACAGATCAATTCTACACTTCATCTATTCCGATGTTACACAAGTGGATCAATTCTACACTTCATCTATCCCGATGTTACATAAACAGATCAATTCTACACTTCATCTATCCCGATGTTACATAAACAGATGAATTCTACACTTCATCTATCCCGATGTTACATAAACTGATGAATTCTACACTTCATCTATTCCGATGTTACATAAACAGATGAATTCTACACTTCATCTATTCCGATGTTACATAAACAGATGAATTCTACACTTCATCTATCCCGATGTTACATAAACAGATCAATTCTACACTTCATCATATCCCGATGTTACATAAACAGATCGATTCTACACTTCATCTATCCCGATGTTACATAAACAGATCAATTCTCACACTTCATCTATCCCGATGTTACATAAACAGATCAATTCTACACTTCATCTATCCCGATGTTACATAAACAGATCAATTCTACACTTCATCTAATCCCGATGTTACATAAACAGACCAATTCTACACTTCATCTATCCCGATGTTACAGAAACTGATGAATTCTACACTTCATCTATCCCGATGTTACATAAACAGATGTATTTCTACGACTTCATCTATCCCGATGTTACAGAAACTGATGAATCTACACACCTCATCTATCCCGATGTTATATAAACTGATGAATTCTACATTCATCTATCCCGATGTTACATAAACTGATGAATTCTACACTCTCACCTATCCCGATGTTACAGAAGCGGATGAATCTCATACACTTCATCTATCCCGATGGTCCATTAGAGATAAGGGAACCTTTAGTTTTATTACGTTGTTACTTCCGCGAACGAAGTGACTACGGGACCAGAAACGGGAACTCCGTATTATTTTTTTCCGGATCCGGCCTTAGATGCATATTTTTTCGGGAGTTGGGGTTAGGAATATGGTTAGGGGGGTAAGGGTTAGGGATAGGGTTAAGGGGTTAGGGTTAGAGATAGTGTTAGGGGTTAGGTAGGATAAGGTTAGGGGGTTAGGGTTAAGGGTAGGGTTAGGGGGTTAGGATTAGAAATATGGTTAGGGGTTAGGGTTAGGAATAGAGGTTAGGGGTTAGGGTTAGGAATAGGGTTAGGGGTTATAGGGTTAGAATGAGGTTAGGGGTTAAAAAGTTAGGGGTTAGGGTTAGGAGTCAGGGTTAGGGGAGTTAGGGGTTAGGAATAGGGTTAGGGGGTTAGGGTTGGGTCAGGGGGTTAGGGTTAGGGATAGGGATAAAGGGACGGGTGCAGAGTGGTGAGATACTCGACTGTCGACCTGAGAGTCCTGGGTTCAATCCTCGGTGAGACCATTTTTCCAGGTGAAAATGTGTTTCAAAGTCGCCCCACAAGTCTACCCAGCTTTAAATGTGTACCTGACTTTAAGTTGGGGAAGTAAATGGCGGCTGGGCGTTGTAAGCTAACCAATAAACCCCTTCATATGCCGAGATTAGAGAAACAGATGGGTTCTACACTTCATCTGCCCTGATGGCCCGCTAGGGTTAAGGAACCTTACCTTTATTACTTACTATAGGGTTAGGGGGTTAGGGGTAGGGTTAGGGGGATTAGGGTTAGGGATAGGGTTAGGGGGTTAGGGTTAGGGGAAGTTAGGGTTAGGGATAGGGTTAGGGGGTTAGGGTTGGGGGTTAGGGTTAGGGGTTAGGGTTAGGGGTTAGGGTTAGGGGGTTAGGGTTAGGGATAGGGTTAGGGGGGTTAGGGTTAGGGATAAGGGTTAGGGGGTTAGGGTTAGGGATAGGGTTAGGGGGGTTAGGGTTAGGGGGTTAGGGTTAGGGGTTAGGGTTAGAGGGGTTAGGGTTGGAGGTAAAGAGTTAGGGGGGTTAGGGTTTGGGGTTAGGGTAGGGGGTTAAAGTTAGGGGGTTAGGTAAGGAATAGGGGTTAGGGGGTTATAGGCTAGGGGGTTAGTTAGCAATAGGTTTAGGGTTAGGATGAGGAGCAATATCTATAGCTGGACCCCGAAAAAAATTCTAGACACCAATTCTATAGTAACACCCCTATTTGACGTAAACAGCCACGAAAACTTCCCAGCCTGGCAGTTTGTAAATATCCTTTGGTACTAAGAGGCAGGGTCAGACTTAAGCCGTTGGGAAGAATAGATTTGCCATTCAGGTACAACTGCAGGAATTAAAGCCACGACGAAACCAAATCACCCAAGTTGAAATGAAACTTTTCCATTTATGACTTGTTGAAGTATCAATTGCACTGAATGATAAGAGATACTCGTATGAAACAATGTAAAGTAATCAGTCCATTAAAAATGTTGATGTTTCACTGGAGAGTGCTGATAAAAAAAGACAGAAAAATATTGCAAAGAAAACTCTTTCTCCAGCTTTTCTTCACATCGTACACACCAAAAATATCAGCATAGACTACATCAACAACAGCGATGATCATCAAGTAGAATAATAATCATAAGGAGATCTGAGACGGCCAGACTCCTGTTACAAAAAGACCGTAAGCTGTTTGAAATATTTTCTCTCTTGCCTCCACACAACTCTGTAAATCACTGACAATGCCGTTGCCTGCAATAGCCTAAGAAACCAATGACCCAAACTAAGATTCTATTCAATCTGTAACCTCAACTAAGGCTTTACATGAAGAGATGAGGTCATCAGGGGCGAGGAATCAACTTGGGAATGTGGACAGCACAATTTAAAATCGCTGAACATGAGACTGGTGTTTACTGTGGGCCCTTGGTAGAAATCAGCAATAATCTCTAACAATCATTACACCTTCTATGTTCATTATAATCAATGTAAAGTACCCACGGTAATCCCATGTTTTCAAATTCTTATGTATCTTAGTATAACTCAGATCCAACATTCGTAGACTGTGTAATGGTCCAAAAACTTTCTCCGGAAGTGACTCAACAGACGTATACGAGAGATCAATAACTTCTAAAGTACAGGGAAACTTAAACTTGTTAATTATAATTAACTGTACATTAATGAAAGCAGATTTAGAAACAGTAAAGTAGTCATTGTTGTTACAGATCTTAGGTCATCGCTGTTACTTATTTGATTTCTAATTAAGGTCCAATATAACAGTTTGTACTTTTCTCCCAATGTCTCAAAGCTTTACTAACATTTTGCATTTTACAGTCCTGAACTTGGAATTTCAATAATTTTTATATAGGGAATATAAAAGTAACTATCAACAAAAAGCAGCAAATAATTTGATATGTTGTATAGCTGGATGTCTTTTGTACAATGCGCGTCAAGCCAACTTACCTTTGTACAACATAACAGCTGTAATCTATTGAACAGTTTTCATTACAGATGTAAGAAATCTGTGCTTTAGGGAAAGGGTTAAAACATTGTGTGTTGATGCAAATATCTTTAATTTCTAAAACTTATCCTCCTTGAAAACAATTTCCTGCTTCGTGCAAATAAGTTTTTTATATTTGAAAGTGGAACACAATACGAACGTTTACATTGGATAAAACCATCTGGACATTAGAAATGTTCACAGTTTAGGTGAGAGTTGTCTTTACAACTGAAATAATAGCCAATTTTCAGACATTTCGGAGAAGAGTCAACATATGATTGGCAAGGAATTATAGATAAATCTTTGGGCATATTTACTATATTTTACTTTGACACTTATGTCTTCCCCATTCAGCACAGCAAGACCTTTGAATGTCACTATGCTTGCGCTTATCATCAATGGGCTGTTTGTGTATAGAGTGTACATAAAGCAATTAGAATAACATACGTTTTTGCCATATCTTTTCACGTAAGTTGGATCTTACACATGTATGCATGAATTGTGGAAAAAGGTTTGTTTTTTTATTTTTTTTTTTTATAAAAATAATTATTTTCTTCATATGGTTAATCCTGTCATTTGCACAATTTAACCTACTTAGATCACGTCTGCTGTTAGTGATAATGACAGAATAAAACACCACATAATATCGTTGGAACCAAACCGAATGCGTCTAGCTTATTCAAAAGTGACTTTTCCAAATCTACTTCCGTCTAATAGTTGCTGGTGATACTCACAGACAATGGTGGGTATCTAGTTGAGACTTTGATCATAGTCAATCATATTTAGATATCTCCAAATACTTTTGTTACGTTTGAATGTTGAAGTATCGATGATGTTGTACATAAAATATGGATGTACGTGGTGAAGTCTTTGTTGTTCTCAGTTGTGATAAAAAGTAAAGGGATTTGCAAATGACCAGAAACTTTCTCTTAATGGTTTCTTAACAAGACCTAAATGATATTAAATCAGTTTTAAAACATTTGACAATAGGTGTTGTTTCAATATCATATTTACCTGGCATTCTGATTCCTCTAGTTTTCTATGTAAACCAAATAACTGTTGTATATTTCGTCACAATAATATTCAACTCTTTCTTTGTTAGAATTGTTGTTTCAATATTCAACATGTAAATGATTTTTTGAAATTCCTTGAAAACAAAAAGTCAAGTTGGTCTCGGTGAATTTAAAGTCGCAGATTTTAGAAAACAATTTAAAAATATTCAAATCTTTAAGATTCGACATAATGGAAGCAATTAGATGAATTTCATTCATCTCTTTCTTTATTTAATATGAAAAAAATCGATTGTTTTCATTTTCATCGTCTGTTTTACCTGCAATTTTTCGAGTTATTCCATTTTTTCTTTCGCCTTCTATATTTTAAAAAATCACAATGAGTCTCAGAATAGAATGTTTTATCCCTTAAGCTAAATTAGTATTGAGAAACAGCTCATTAACAGAATTCGTGCTGCTGCACTGATTCGGATTCTTCATTTGCCTTCTCTGTGATAAATGCATGTCAACACTTCAGACTAATGGGTTCTTTATCTTCGTAAGTCATGAGGAAAACATTGACTACCTTCCAGTTTCTGTAATAACGAAGATAGTCAACTGTCTGGTTGATGAAAACTATTTGTTCTGACCACAGATGACAGTTCATCACAACTAAGATTTGGTTGCATTCTGCAGCTCTTCAACGGAAATGAAAAAACGAAACTGGGGAAGAAAAGAAAAATTATAAAAATATTAAAACATGCACCCGAAACGTTTGTCAAAGGGAAAATTTTGCATTATAACTGTAAACAAGACAGAATAGAATATATTTAGGTGAAATCATTGCAAAATTAGCATTTTGCCAATGATCCAGTAGTACATAATAGAAAAACAATCAATATCTTTGATTTTAATCAATTAATTTTCCGATTTAACCAAACAATTTAATGAAATTATATCTAAATTTAACAAAAATTTTATAGTGAAATAATCCTAAGGTTTGACGAAAAAATAATATGTAATGCTAAGATACGATGAAAATATTAATAAATCCTCAGGTTTAACTAATAATGTTTCGCTTTAAGATAACAGGTAGACTTGTTATGTGGCGGTCGTTGTCTTTGAGTAATCTAAGTCTTGCACTTAATGCGTGAGGTAAAAAAATTTATTTGTGTACAGCCACGTGACAGACGGACCCAGAACAACTTAAGTCGGTTGTGTGTACAATAACCAACACTGACTTACCCAAAACGTATATACATATATATATATATATATATATATATATATATATATATATATATATATATATATATATTAGGGTGCCACTCAAAAAAAATTCTTAGTTTTTATCCTGCCATCCCCAAAATGTGTTAGTAATGTTATAAGAATAATAAGAATTTGAATGTATTCTGATAATATTTAATAGGAGCTCAACAGTGTAAAAGTTTTGCAATAATCATGTTTTATGACATTACCATTCGGTAATCGCTAATCTTGCTGTAACACAAAAAAATCAAAAGTTATTTGAAGACACATCTTGCCAGAAAAGAGAACAAAAACAACTGTTTTGTACATAGCACCAGAATAGTAACTTTCAGAACCTTCAGTTAATAAACATAAAGAGTCAATTCAACATAGTTCAGACTGAAAGATCATCATTCACTAACGGCTGTTATCAAGTCCAAGATTTGATATTTTAGCCGCGGCTGGGACCGTTAGGGTGGACTTGTTAGCATTAGGAAATCATTTGTAAACTACTACTTTTTCTGTTCATCTTGATTGGTTAGTACTCACTCCATTGAATACTTGACTCAGGGCCATTCCACGCTCTGCTGCATCATTGACGACTTTCAAACTCGCAACTTTCTTCTGGCCACCATTGTCAATTGTTATCAGTGGTCTATGTCCCTGGATTCGTGGTCAGAAAATCTTGTGGTATATCATAAAGCTGTGAAATGTTTCCAGGGGTGTTGCGATACAAAATCAGAAAGTTTATTTTTGTTGCAATGTTGAAAAGAAGGCTATTCTGTGATCACGATCTGTTGTTAGTGTTGTTAAGTGCTGCAACCATGACTAACTTTTCTTTTCAGATGAAACATCATTGTCAAAAAAGGGGAAACCTACCAGAATTTCAGTCAAGTACCACAAGTGTCCAGATAATGATTTTATTGCTGCTTTGGCAACGGTGTCACTTGTTTCCTTGTAGTTCTCCAATGTTGAAGAAGCTGCATATCTCTACGGGGAGCAGATGTAGCACATGGTAAGAGTAAACCACGAATTCAGGTAGAACTTAAGTATGTAGAAGGCGTTGAAGTGACCCAGTGATAATTCACGTGCAGTCGTTGAAACTGAGTGCGCAAAATCAATATCTTATTGCTGTAAATCTGTTTGCCATCCACTGGCCTGGTGATAAGCTCCAGGAGCCAGAATCTTTTCATCTGCACCATAAGCTGCAACTAGAAGTCCTTATACGGTGCTAAAGAGAAATTATTATTAACAATCATTTCTGCAATAATATTATAAGTTATATTGTAAGGTTTAAATAATTTGTATATTATAATATTATATGATATAAATGTTGCGTACGGTTATATAATTCAATAAATAGTAATACAGTATGATAAAAATGTTATGTAATGTTACTAACTAAAAGGTCCTGTAAACACCGGTTACCGATCACTGAAAAATAAGCTCTAAGAATATGGAGATGGTCTAATCAACAGCAGATTACTGCAATGGACAAATGAATTGTAAACGACCAACAGACCAATATATATATATATATATATTAGGGTGACAAAAAAATCAAAGTGCTCGAAATTAAACTTTCAACCTTGTTCATGTGTTCTTTTAATTAAATAATAATAAACTCCTCAAAATATTATTAAGATATTTTTATATTTAGGGGTTGCTCAATGAACTTTATCAGATTTAATGGTCAACAAAAATAAAAAGAACGCATTTTATTTCTAATTTTTTTCTAAAACAAAGTTTTAATTATGTTATTCAAATTAAGTGTTATTTATATGATTTTATACAATTTTTGATTTCAGAATACTTCACTTGTTGATTGTTCGTTTGTTTTCATTAATGCCTTAACAATTGTAAACTTTTGCATATCTGGAATTTGACGTCGATGTTCTTCCAATGGTTTGTGTAAGATATTGCATTCGAGTTTCATCTTTCGTCAAAAACTTTTTAAATAATCTGAAATGAGTTTTCACCCCTCTTTCTGCTGTATCATTTACAACTTTTATAGAATTAACAATTTGATGTGTCTCGGGGTATTCGGTTGCTGTACTCCACATGTCTGTGTGATTTTCATTAATAAATGCCCAATTTATTCCAAGCACTTCAAATACATATTTTAATCTCTCTGTTACAAAGTCATCTAAGTTCATGCTTACAATTTTATCCATTAATACTTTGCCTTCAAGCCTTTTTAACTGTTTTTGTTTTTTGACTGGCTTTTCAAGTGCAAGCAACATTTTTTGTTTAATTTAGTTATCAACATCCTTGCTGAAAAAAGAGAGACTCGCCAGGTCTTCAGTTAAATACCATAAATGTCTTGCAATGGTTTTAAAGGCAGATTTAGCGGCTTCTTTGTCAAATATTTTTCAATTATTCAATTTCCTTATCAAAGTCAGTGTCATTGGGAGGAGTGATAAAGAGATAGGAGCTCGGAAACCATAATGTTCCATGTAAATCAAAATTGAAAAAAATCGAAAAGCGTATTATTCTAGCTGCATAGGACAAGATTTTTTTTTTCAATTTTTTGCTAAATGAAATTGATGTCGTGAACAAGTAAATTTTAATAGAGTGCAGTGCTTTCACCCCGAATGCAGAAATTAAATGGAACAGGAATAGATACCATTAAAAGCTTAGGACTGCATATAGTAGTTCAAGTGATTAGAAAAAAAAACCAGAATAGACACAATGAACAATCATTAAATATCTCTCATATTTCCCCCATAAGTGATGTGCTCCATTTAGTATACAGCTCTCCTTAAAAAATGATCGTATCCAGTTTTTTTCACAGTGTAGATAAAATCTGTTGACACTTGGTATTTCCATTATGTATGACTTGATATAACATATGAAAAGGTTGATATCAACTCTGTTAGCTATGCTATTAGACTCTTTAAAAAAATAACACTGTCGTATCTCGCCTACGTTCCAAATATAACACGACATAACCACTTTTAAAAATAACACATGCATTTTAATATACAGATGTTTACAGATGAGAATGCACAAAATAAAAAACTATCAAAAACTGTAAAAAAAAAACTGTAAAAAAACTGTAAAAAACTGTCAAACTTTTTCAGATTCCCCCCACGCCTAAGTTGTTGACATAAGTAATGGAAAACCCCTTTTTTGATGATAGCTTTGTTTAATGAATGTAGCCACAGATCTTACATATAAAGATTGCCAATCAATGCATTTAATGACTTACATTTTATTGTCTTCATTTGAAGAAATCATTATTCCTCTTGTTTAGAAACTATTCTTGCTAGTTTATTTTGTGAAAAGTTAATATCTGAGTTGCGACATTTTGGTATATTGTATTGTCAGAGTATCTGCCTTTCTATCTAATTGTCTTTATGTTAGTATGCCAGTCGAAATTTGGTCAAGCCACCACTGAAACACGGAAACCACAAAACTAGCTTAATAAGGATATATATGTTTATCTGACAATATATATATAGTCGCCAATTTAGCATTTTTAATTCAAATTGTAATTTAGCATTTTTTTCTAATCTAGCATCAAAAATTGGTATCGAATATGACTTTTTTTTTGGACAATAAATAAGAAAACTGACAAAACATATACATTTACATCTAAATCCAAGCATTGCCAAACTACCTACTATTAACCACGGCAGTCTCTATTGTAATACTATCTAATAGGAGTGTTCCAGGACTACTAGATGGCGGTGTACTACCAAACTGTGCTCGTAGAATGTTGTTTTTTTTTATTTTATCATTGTCTTGTTTAAACTACCCACAACTCTCTATCACTAAGAGATAAAGGATACCTGCTGCGGCCTTTTTCGTTTACATGCCCTTGAGATTGAGAGCACACAGAAGCATTGAGCGGGGTCGGACCACATGAGCAATGGAATGGTCCTGATCTGACCCTTCTGCCCTCCAGTCTGTCAGCTACGTCTAGACCAATACATATTTTATGTCAGCTTTTATCACTCTCTTCTCTCTTTCTATCTCTATCTCTTGCTTCTCTCAAGCTCTCTCTCTCTCTTTTTTTCTCATTCTCTCTCTTCTCTTGTCACTCTCACTCTCTCTCTCTCTCTTTGTCTCTCTCTCTGTTTCTGTCTCTCTCTTTGTTTCTGTCTCTCTCTCTGTCTCTCTGTCTCTTTCACTGTCTCTCTCTCTCTTTGTTTGTCTCTCTTGGTGTTTTCTCTCTCTGTTTCTGTCTCTCTCTGTCTCTCTCACTTTCTCTCTTTTTGTCTCTCTCTGTTTCTGTCTTTCTTTCTCTCTCTGTCTCTCTCTGTCTTTCGCTCACTCTCTCTCTCTTTGCCTTTCCCTCTATGTCTCTCTATGTCTCTCTATGTCTCTCTCTTCATGCCTCTCTCTCTTTGTTTCTGTCTCTCTCTCTGCTTCTCTCGCTTTCTCTCAAAAAAAAAAACTTCCCTCCTTCTTTATCGTATTCTGCTGGTTATATTTTATTAGGGGGTTTTGATATAGTCGGACTGAGTTTTGTAATTACGTTGCTAGATTTGTTCAATCTTTACAGTTCGCTAATGTTAGCTCTTTTATTCGGACGTGCGGGGGGAGAGAATGAGAAATAAGGTAGCTCTTCAACGATATCTGGTAGAAAAACATGATGAATCAAAGAATGAAAAGTAATGTTAAATTCTCTTAAGCCCCAAAGGTCTCACTCTGGGGCAGATAAAGTTGTGCAGAATTCATCTGTAACCTCCGCATATAAATTGAATAGTGTGGCTCGCACACGGCTAGTCGACTTGCCTTTGGAAACTTACAAGTCAGATACCCAGGGCTCTGATTTACCGGCGGGGATGCCAGCCATACACTCGGGCAATGAGAACCGTCATCCCCGCTCTGCTTAAAGCAATAATAATAATATATATATATATATATATATATATATATATATATATATATATATATATATATCCCAGCCGGGGGTGAAATACAAGACATTTGTCCCCGGCTCCTGCAGAATTATTTTTTTTCATCCCCGGCACTGGGTTTTTTTTCTCTTAAATCGAGCACTGAGATACCCATTTAAACCTGGGTGGACTCCAGGACTTTCACCAAATCCCCGGAAAATATCCTGGTTCACAGTTAGTAAATAAAAAGGACTTTGTCACTTTTTTAAAAGCATTTGAACAAAAAAAAATCTAGCATTTTCTCAACTAAAATCTGACATTTAAAACAGATGTACATTTGGCAAAACTAACCCCCCCTTTCCCTGACCGGTCTCTTCAAATCTCTTTATTCCCTCTGCTTAGTTTCGCCACATTATTTTAGCTTCTTTTGTTGATAACTTCTGCCGATGTTTTATTGTCCCTTCATTATTACACTTATTTACGTTGTACAAATATCTAATTTCCAATCAAACCTATTTTTAGAGCATTTTCTAAAAAAATGGTTTTAGGTTTTAGCCTGCCAAGAAATGACTTTTTTTCCATTTCAGAGTGCAAGGATCTGACCTCTGAGGGCCGTAAAAGGGGCTTAGTACCGTTTTTGCTATATAAGCTATATTAATAAAGAGCGCCTATATCTCTCAACAACCATAAGTCCTAGACCCATGATGTATATATCATTTCGCAATAGGTCTTGTCCTGCCAAGTATACATCAAAAGTCCATTTTACGATAGGACCTCTGAGGGCCGGGCTTCAGGGCTCCTAAGGGGCTTATATATTATATAAACACCTTGTACGTTCAATAACCCATTTATTTGGTGCGAAATACTGCAGCATGAGGTTTCACCAAGATTTATTAAGAAACTCATCAAATGAAATAGTAAGCTTGTGTTCTGAGTTTAATTGAAAGTATCAGAGCTATGCAACAATTGACGGAGTTTTCGGACGATTAAATGACTATAATTTCGAATGTTTTCTAAATATATGGGTCCTATTTCAGTAACCACAAACCACTTGTAGTTAGATTTAAGAGAGCAATATTTTTTTTTCAAATATTATAAAGAAACGTCTTTATAATTTTTTTTACAGATATATGCATTACACAATTGAATTTATAAACATTTCCAAAATGTACAACATATTAATACTGAAAGCTAACAAACGTACTGATACATAACACGAAAATGCGCCAACACGTCCTGTGTCCAGAATGGAACAGGCTTACTTGAACTTCTGTTTTCTTTCGCTCATAACAATTATAGTTCGTGTGCAGGTATTTTAGATTTATTTACATTATCGAGGTACCCCCCTCTCCGTTTCGCCATTTATCGTTACAGAGGGTAAGGATAGGGGGTGGTGAGATTAGAAGAAGGAGGGGGGGGGGGGGTCATTGAAGTGTGTAAGAGGTGGGTCCGTGTAAGAAGAGGTGTATAGATGCCGAACTACGTCGTCGCATACAAATAGGTTCTCTTTTTATTATTTCTATTTTTATATGACAAATAATTATTGGCACAAATAGTTATTGGCACAAATAGTTATTGGCACAAATAGTTATTGGCACAAATAATTATTAGCTAATGAAATAGTTATTGGCACAAATAGTTATTAGCACAAATAGTTATTGGCACAAATAATTATTGGTACAAATAGTTATTGGCACAAATAGTTATTGGCACAAATAGTTATTGGCACAAATAGTTATTGGCACAAATAATTATTGGCACAAATAAGTATTGGCGCAAATAGTTATCGGCACAAATAATTATTGGCACAAATAGTTATCGGCACAAATAATTAATGGCACAAACAGTTATCGGCACAAATAATTATTGGCGCAAATAGTTATCGGCAAAAATAATTATCGGCACAAATAATTATTGGCACAAATAGTTATCGGCACAAATATTTATTGGCACAAATAGTTATCGGCACAAATAATTATTGGCACAAATAGTTATCGGCACAAATAATTATTGGCACAAATAGTTATCGGCACAAATAATTATCGGCACAAATAATCATTGGCACAAATAGTTATCGGCACAAATAATTGTTGGCACAAATAGTTATCGGCACAAATAATTGTTGGCACAAATAGTTATCGGCACAAATAATTATTGGCACAAACAGTTATCGGCACAAATAATTATTAGCACAAATAGTTATCGGCACAAATAATTATTGGTACAAATAGTAATTGGCACAAATAATAATGACACACATTTACCCCCTTTACTAAGGCTTATATTTCTTATTAAAATTTCAAGGCAGTTATCGAAATAGGCTTATATATTTATTTAAACGTTTAATAAACAGCGTATGTTATTGTTTTATGGCTTCCATAAATGATGCATCTATTACGTTTCTTTCTAGATGCCCCGTCTTTTGATTTGGAACATTTTGTATGTATTGATAAACAGCAGTAATATAACAAACAATGCATTGTTTATACTGCACTTGCAAAATGAAGATGCTTTCTATTATATAACATAAAGATTCTATGTTAGCTTTGGTTTAGTTTAACTTGTTTTAATATTATCAAAATATAACATGACATGATGTATTCATGGACAGTCAGAAGTAGTAGACAGATAAGTTATAACAAAGACAACATCGAATTTCGTACTGACATGATTGTGGACATAATATCACTTGAACATCTCATACTATTATATATTGGTGTAACTTTATACACAGAACAACTCAGACACGCGGGTTCAACAACAACACTAATACTTTTATTTATTGCTACAAATTCACTTGACATTGAATCTACACTAACTAAGCTAAACTAATACATCCAGATGGTAAAATCACCACAGGCGACAA
>JAGDYQ010000118.1:219371-360505 GCA_021962125.1 Bulinus truncatus
TTCTGACCGTTCGTAAGTTTTTGCCCGTTTAAATACCTTTGACAATCGTGTTTATGACTATATCAGTCAAGAGGTTTATCTTATATTTTTGAACTAACTGCGTCACTCTTCGCTTCAACAACCTACATGGTGCTCAATAAATATCTATAAAAGGAAAAAAAGAATAGTTCTAATAACTGCGTTTTCACCTTATGTATTATGAATAGATAACAATAAATAAGAATATAGATCCTTTAGAATAAAATTCTTAGAAACGAACCCAACCATGACGTCAATAACAAACGGATCAGAAGAGAGATAAAATTTTGCAAATATTAAAGGAAGCGCTGCAGCTTCAAGTGGCGTTGAATCTTGACAACGAGTTGGCGTACTTGGCAATTAATTAGACAAGCCACTTCATTCACTTTGTTTTTTACACCACAATTTTTTTGTTTTTCATTCAGCAAACTCAAATTGCTTAGAGCCGCGGTACGGGGGGGGGGCAAGTTGTCCAGGGCATGTGCGCATTCATGGGGGGGACAGGGGAGGGGCATTTGCCCCCCCCCCTTCATTTTGAAAAAAATGTCATATAAGAGGGAGGCATTTGCTCCCCCCCCCCTTACATTTAAAAAAAATGTCATAAAGTTGTTATTTGCCTCCCCCAGAAAATTTTTGCCCCCCCCCTGGAAAAATTCCTAGCGACGCCCATGGTCCAGGGGGTACTCAGCGACATATGGTTTTCGTTTTTAAACAACCAAAGAGTTTTGAAGAGTGTCGCCAGTTTGTTGCGTGACTTATTACCACAACGAGTGTCCAGGTATCGCATTAGAAAGGTGTGTGTGTGTGTGTGTGTGTGTGTGTTTGTGTGTGTGTGTGTGTGTGTTTGTGTGTGTGTGTGTGTGTGTGTGAAGTCCCTGTAAGGATGAGATGCCATCTCTTAGATCCTGTAGACCACTAATGGGACGGTTTTCTATGGTGCCCTTCTTTCATCCCCACCATAGCCGATAGTGCAATGGCCATGGAGACACCACGGGAGATATATATCGGGAACTTGAGCCAAGACATGAAAAAATTCCTTGGTCCTCACCGAAGATCGAACCAGGTACCTTCAGGTCGACAGCCGAGCGCTTTACCACACGAACATCCGTCCCCCTCCCCCTCATCATTATCCAAGTATCGCATTAGAAAGGTGAGCACATTCCACTTTGAAATTAGAAGTACCTTAATTTGAGAACTTGTGAGTTGATGGTAGGCCTACTCGAAGAGATATTTTCGTACCCATTGGGGTACAAACACGAAAAAGGTTAAGAACCGCTAGCGTTGAACATGTTGATGTATTTGAAGTCAAATCATCACCAAAAATTTCATTGATGATTTTTTTTTATTCATCAGGGCCAACCTTACGAATTGTGGAGCCCAAATTAACCGATGCTTGCGAGGCCCCTCTTCTAATTTTTTTTACAATAACAACTATTGCTATTGATATAAATGTAAATTGCGGGCCCCCCCCCTGCCAGGTGCGGGGCCCAATTCGGAGCAATCGGTCCAATCGGCCCAGGGCCGGTCCTAGTTTAGATTTCATCATGAATAATGCGCACCATTTTTTTCTGCACTAAAATAGCGCCATGTTATCCATAGTGAACACCCCCCACCCTTCCCAATGAATTTATAACTAAAGATGGGACGAGACCAAACGTTATACTGATTTCTATACATTACAGTTTCATATCTAAACGGCCGATCTGATTCCAAACCCCCCACCCCTCATCCCCAAACCTCCTATTATGATTCCGACTTGCATAGCTAGTAGACATTATAGAATGTCGTGCTTTAAAAAATCGGTTTCTGATGCTAATACGGATAACCCAAAATGTTCACAGATTTCTGTTTTACAAATACATATGGATCAATTTACCACTATATCTCCCGTGGTTCCTCCATGGCCATTGCCATATCGGTGGGGATGAAAGAAGGGCACCGTAAAAACCGTCCTTCGAGTGGTTTATGCGATCTAAGAGATTTCATATCATCCTTACATGGACTTCACACACCACTTATTGAAACACGTGCTTATCAAACCAACCTGGATAAAAGTCGGTTGGGGCCCCAATGCGAAAATGAAAATATACGGCCCCTACTAAAAGAGCAGGACTTGCGGGTTTGTGGATGCTCTCAAAAGTCGGGGACAAAGGCGTGCGATGTTTGTCCACCCTTTATATATATATATATATATATATATATATATATATATATATATATATATATATATAAAGTAAAAGTGGCCATCGGGGCGAGATGAAGTGAAGAATTCATCTGTTTCTATAACCTCGGCATATGAAGGGATTGTGTGGATAGCAAAACGTCCGGCCGCCTTAACTTTCCCATCTAGTCAGGTACCTATTTATTTACAGCTGTGTGGACTTGTGGGACGACTTTTTGAAACTAATTTCACCTGGAAAAATGTCCATGTTTCTCACCGACGATTGAACTCAGGACTATCATGTCTACAGTCCAGTATCTACACTACTCGAATATATATATATATATATATATATATATATATATATATATATACACACACACACAGTGCTTTTTTTGTGACGGTACGCACCAGTACGGCGTACCGGCAAATTTTTTCAATGTGGGGGAAAAAGTATTATTTTTCTTGTATTTTAACGTTTATTATTAATTTATAATATAATTAATTTGTTAAAAGTGAATTATTTTGAAATTTGCGCAATAAGAACTAAACTAGACGCTGGGATTTAGCTAAAATTCAGGCAATCCATCAATGAGTACCGGCACTGTATATATATATACAGCCCCGTAGCTAAGGGGGGTACTAGGGGGCCGTGCCCCCCTCCCGCTAGGTGTGGAGTGCCCCCCCCCGCTTAAAAAGAAGAAAAAGAGGAAAAATAAAGAAAAAGTAACTAAAATGAGAAGGTGCCCCCCTTGCTGGGTATTGGTGCCCCCCTGCTTACTTTGACCTGGCTACGGGCCTGTATATATATATATAGCTTAGAGAGAGAGGATTGAATACGTACTGGCTCCAACTCGAGAGTTTTATCGGAGTCCAAATTTTCTATTGAAAAAGATAGTGAGCCTTTTGAAATAAGATTAGCATTCCATACATTTTTTTCAAATTTAAAAAAAAAAAAATCAATATTGCATTTTGGTTTGTTTTTTTTCCATTTTGAACAGACGATGTGCCATTAGATATAGTTATATAGATCAGTGGGGGGGGGGGGTTAATGAGTGATTTGACTTTGGTTATTTGAGTCTTCATTTAATTTCACCATCTCACATCACTTAAAGCCACTTTATGGAAACAATCTATGGAAATAATGCAATAAATTTGACCTTAGTCAACAGTTTACATTTCCCATCACCTAATAATGTCACAAATATTAAAATTCTTACTGATTCAAAATTCATTTAACTCACTCTGTCGTTTTCGTCGCAGTATAAGCAGAAAGTAATCTACCAAGTTATAAATCTTCTTAGAGGTCAATCTTATTTGCGAATTCCTTTGCCCTATATAAAAAAAAAATAGAAACAAAATAAAAAAAATGGGCGGTGGAGGTGGGCATGCACCCCATGATGTTCCAGACTGGAAGATTTATAAAGCTGAAGGTATCCCACAACTTGATCGCCTTCAGAGAAGATTGGGCGCTCTCGGATTAAAGGATCCATGGATAAGGTAATCAATCACATTCATTCAACCAAAATTCAAAGACAATGGCCACGTATTTTATTAATAGTTTGTTGTGTACGTTCATAATTATCGCATCTATACATCCTTATAAAGATGGGTTACATATGTTATAGTTATGACAATGCTGCTAATTTAATAGTTTTTATATTCAACAGTGACGGTGATATTAAAAATGGTCATTCTTATTTAAACTTATTAATAGTAATATTATTCTTAACTAGACGCTACGGATACGGCAGAAGTACTCCGTATTTTTTTTTCTGGGGTACGTGATAAACGTGCGCTCTAGCTAGACGGAAGCAAAAATAGAGGGGGATGGGGAAGCATTTATATCCAAGAATTGAACCACATGACATACTGATGGATGCCGAAAAAATAACGCGTTCCGTCAAGACAGAGACTATTTACATTAATTTTAAAAGGTTCGATACTAATTTAGCGCATAATTTTTTGTTTTATTCTTTAACTTTTGTAGTTTGAATGCTATTGTTTTCCTCCAACTTTATTAGGCTTGGACAGACCCGAAAAAAATTAATAAAAAATAAAGTCCATCTAGAGCGCATGCACACATTAATCACGTACCCCGGAAAAAAATATGGCCGTATTCGTAGCCACTGCGTTCTAGATATTAGACTTATTCAACTTTGATACAAATAGCAGTAAAACACATGTGCAAATAGCCACAACCTTACATTAATCCTGGGATCCTTAGTTATCTTTTTTCACATTATCAATGCACAGACACATTGTACATAGACTTTTTGATGTAATGTAATTAAAAAGTGCCATCAAGGTAGAAATATGAGATAAGAAAACCCAGTAAACATTGGGGTGATAATTTGATAATAATTTGTCCCACCTATAACAGTCTTTGTTTAACATTTGTATTTATCATTGGGGTTGATCATTTAATAAACATTTAGGCATTTTAGCCCAAACTAAATAGTATTTTTGTATGCTTGGAACTAAACATATCTCTTAATTTCAGAAATGAAGTCTGGCGCTTCCAGCCTTCTGGGAAAGGACCTACCCCCTGGGGAATAATTGCTCTCCGCAAGACTTTTCGTGGATTGGGAATAGCAGTTGCTGCATTAGCTATCACAATAATGTTTGACAAACTGACAAACAAAGGAAAAGCTGATCATCATGAACATGGTCACCACTAAGAATGGACAACTTAAATTTACAAATCAAGGTTCTTGAATATTGTGTTTATAAATTAAAGAATTCTAATAGGCTGCATAAGGAGAGTATATTGAATGATCTCTCGAGTTGTCTAAGTTAAGCTCTGTATGCATATCTCCAATTTTTTTTTTTTAATATTGTGAATATTTAAAAGCAGAATTATCCAGAATGTTTCATTGTGAACATAATTTGTTTATCATTTTGAATGAGGTATTAAAATGTTTGTAATAAATTAGATGAAATTTTCACTTTCTTTTTAATTTACTAAGAATAGTCTGTAAAGTTATCTTTATTTTTATAGATTACTCTATATTGATCTAATTATGTAATACATATATGTTACGACTAATGTCAGCTAGGCTGCCATTTGAAGACATTGGCGAGTTTAACTGGCTGATGTGAACAAATAATTTTAAAAAATGCTCAATATCATAGGGATAACAAAGAAAAAAAAATCAACAGTTATAATTATTCCAATTAGTATCAAAAGAACTACAAATCTAAATTAAATTTGTTGACATTTAATAAAAGATGTCTGCCACGTACAGTGGCTAAGCATTTTGTAGTAAATCTATCTTGCTTTAATGTTCAAAAACTATGTAGTCATAGTTATCTCTTTCACACAATTCTTTCCTCTTCGTCAGTTTGACATTGGCCAGCAATTGGCCACCTAGCAGACATTAGCCGTAACATATATTAACGATTTAAATGTTTTAAAATTTCACATATGTAACCAAAATCTGTTACATTCTAAAGCAATGTTTTAGAAATTTTGTTTTGTTAAATTGCCATCTTACATAACAAGCACTGACAAGTAGTTTTGTATATCACTGAATACCAATATTCTAAATTAATGAAATAACAAGGGCATATCTGAATGTATAATGTATAATTTGGCCAGAAAGTTTTAAAAGAGAAAAATAATAAATAAAATACATACGACAGCATTTAAAATAAATTTTTAAATGTGTAGTATATTTTAATAATTACAATTTCTTTTTAAAAAAATGTTATTCATTCACTCTAATTATAAAGATTATTTTCATGTACAACATATAAGATTGAAAAAATGCAAGTTCCTAATCAACAAAATATCACAAGTATTTTAAAAACTATACTTTGCACCAAGAAGCTAACTATATCACGGTTAAATCTGTCTCTTATATTTTCTAGCATTCAACATTGAAAAAATTCCAAAATTTATAAGAAGTAAGAATTCTAAGGTGCACAAAAAAAACTAGTAAGGTTAATAAAGAACATAGAATTAATTTATTCAGTCATTTTTTCCTAGAAATGAAAATTATGGCACTCGAGAATCAATAAAACATTTTTTTCAAATTAATGCTAAATCAAATTCATTATCAATAAAAGTTAACAAAACGATTTAAAATAGCATTTCTAAATCATCATTATGAAATCTTTGTTTATTTACACATTTTAAAACTGTTTTGTTAAAAAGGTGACAAATAAAAGTTTAAAAAAACAATACAATCACACTATATCACAGATGATGAAACATTACCTTATTAATTAGCTATTAATCTAGTTATATTCTAGTACATTTATATACATTTCTTGACTTCTCATTGTTAAAAACTCTTTAACTAAAATAGGCAAAGGCAGCTCATCAATAATTGTATGTACATGCTTGCCCTTTCTAATCTTTGATGACACTAAGTAACTTCGAATGGCTATCCGAGATAAAAAAGTTAGAGATAAAGGTTGCATGAGAAATTTTTTAGTCCAATCCAGTCTTTCTAATCTTTGTTTTAAAAAGTTTGTTTTTTGAGCATCACTGCTGTCTTGTATAGATTTGGACAAATCAAATATAGCTTCCTGCAAACAAAATAGATCCACCCGGAAACCTAAACTCAAACAAAGGTACTGGAACTTCCACAGATTTGACATAACTTTTGCTGATAAGTTTCCATCTATGAAGCTTCTTCCAGATAAGTAAAATGTTCTTGGAGTTAGTCCTGCTAGAACAATTTCTGTTCCTATGGACAACAGTTCTTCAAAGTTTTCAAAATGGAATCTGACACCTGCAGCCATCATCACCATCCCAGAGTTCAGTGCGAATAACGATTCAATGAAACAGAATGATGGTAAATTCACATTGTTTACATCAGCTCCATTACAAATCAATAATTTGGTTATCTGTGATGAAAAAAATAATCCAAAAGTAAGAAAACAAATTAAGAGGCATTAATTTTTAAAATGATTTTTAATATTACTGCCATGTAAGCTATTTTTATGCACACAGGTGAAACTTCACTTTAGAAACTATGTTGAGAAGTTATACTATTTCAATAAACAACTATACTTCTAAAATTCAATAACAACAAGAAAGAGCAATTATAAAATGAACCACTGAAATGAAAGAAAAGAAATAATTTCTAATCTCATTTGATGCTCTTTTTTCTAGCTAAAATTTACCAAAGTGACTAAAATGAAACATACAATTTTTATGAATTCATATACTGCAAAGCTGCACACTGTATTAAGTAATTAAGTGCAGATTTCATGTTTCTTAAGCACTACATTTTACCACAACGCCCAGCCACCTTCACTTGTCCAACTAAAGTCAGGTGCCCATTAAAAAAATTAGTTTTAAATTGAAAAGAAAACATTAATTTTCCACTTTTTAACTTCCCCTTATGATATGTTGTTATACAGAGTTTGTAACCAGTGGTCTCAAACAACATGTTTACGGGGGCCCTTCTAAAGAAATAATTCCCCCTCATGTCCAGCCCCCCCACCCATAAGGATACAAGTATTTGCTGTAACTACCTTGTGGAGCAGCTTATTAGTTCTATTTTACACAATAATTCTACATTACCAAAGCTGATATGACTAAAGAGTCTATTAGTAATTGGTATCAGCAATATGTTAATCAGACTAACCACCACAATGTCACCTATATTTAAATTATAATTTATTTTCAAATTTACTATATACTAACTTTGCTGTCCATGCCGTAAAAGGCAGAAAGGAGAGGAACCTTGCCGAACTTATAAAGATTTACATCTGCTCCCCACTGAATCAGCTTCAGAATGTTGTAATAATTATTTCTGTGAGAAGAAATTGCTACATACAGTGGTGTCCTGCCTTCTTCATCAACAACATTCAAACTTGCACCACAGTAAATGAATTCCTGAAATATGATCCATAAATTAGACCATTAAAATAGATTTTTTTCAAAATTAAGGTATTTTTAAATACTAATGCAAAAAAGTAATTTCAAAAATGTTTTTGCCAACCTTAGTACAATAACTAAAACTTAAATCTACTTATTTAACTATTATGGCATACTCTTTTCTACTGGATTTAAAGAAGATTGAAGATAATGGAATTCTTCTAAAAAAAGCCTTACAAAGTTAAATGACACAGACAGCAACCAGATCCTGGTTCACCTATTAATGTCATAAAATAAATTACTATTGTGACAGTTTTTGTTGTGCCCTTTGTACATCTTCATTATTATAGAGACTACAATGGCTTAAGAAGTACTACTTAGGACAATTCCGCAAACTTGGCTTTTTTTTGCTCTCATATGGCCAATCGATAGGTTGTATTTAGCCAGTGAAAAGCCTTTTGAGGGTGTCTTAAATGTGCCAGATAAAAAATACACTGGACAATGCTGATTCTTTCAATGTTCTGTTAATCCTTTTTCTGTGAATTCACATTACCCATCATGAGAAAGGTGAAGAGCAAGCAGAGAAACCAACATTCATCTCAACTGATCAAAGCTGCTGTTACTAGCTATGAGACTGACTAAACCATTGTTTAAAAAAATGTAAGCATATCCAACACATTAATGAAATCCATTTCACAAATTATGCATCAATCTGAATTTACTTAATCTATTCTGTCATAATCTGGACATACATAAAAAATCCCTATTTCTTTTAACCTAAAGTAGATGCAGTCAGTTTTGCCTTGGTCTCAAAAGTGTTATGCAAAGAACTGAAGCTGGTAGAACACTGACACTGGAGTTGCTGTGGCGCCAACCCATTATTTGCACCATGTCAATCAGCGTCACAATTACCTAGTCACCTGACAGAAGTCAGAAGTACTGTAAACTACAAATATTAATAGAACTGAAATGTGGAAAAATCTACTAGAATCATCTTTATGACCACTTCATCCAAAGGGATGCTGAAAGAGATGGTTTCTGAGACTCTGTAACAACTCAAGAAAGTACATAAAAAGTGAAATTTGTTAAACATCATAATAATATTTGAAATATCATTTTTTGTTTGTACAACAAACTACAGGGTGAAGCATAAACAAGTAGCCTATTTTCTAGTAGCCCTGGAGCAGAGGCATGTTTTCGTACACCACTCTGTATGACAGTTTTTATAAGATTTTTTTCTTGAAAATACAACATTTATGTTTTCTTTAACAATTTTATATAGTAACATACCCAGGCAAGATCCAAATAACCAACTCTACAAGCTTCAAATAAAGGATAGTTAGAGCTAACTACATAATTTGTACTGTTTGGAACATTGAAGCTTATATTATTTTCTTTGATGTGCTTCCTGGCTTTGTCGGCTATTAGTCTTTGTTGTCTGAAATCTGAATGATAAATATGAGCCTGACACAATGAGAAAAGGTAATCCATCGCCACTGTCATCTAACATCCTAAAGAAAAAATAAAAAGATTATCATCAAAAATAGGTTACATTTCTACTAATTAAGCAGATAACAATTAATAACAATTCAGAGATAATTCTAGGAAGCTGTGATATAACTTATATAATTTTAAAAAATGAACAGGAGTGATTTAATCAACTGAATATTAACTAGATCACTTTAACTATGCTGTATTAAGACTTGCTCAGGCTTAAGTTATAGTTTTTACTTATGACTATTAGCCTATAGACTATAATCATATAATATGTCACTATGACTCATGACTTTGTGCAAACAATACTAGATTTTGGAACAGCCAATTTATTATTAAATTATTTTTAATAATATTAATTTAATTCATTATCATGATTATAATTATTATTTAATTATACCTTTAACTTAAAGTCTAAGGCTTTTATTATTTGACTTTATGACATATTTTCTCGCTACTTAAGAGACTTTAATACAAGATATTTAAAATGTATTTATAATAAAACATCATTCAGTTACTTACATATAGTTACTAAGAAAAGACCTCTCATTTTATATCTTACTTTTAACTAAGAGACTAAAGATAAAATATGTCAAAGGTCATTTGACCCAATTTATTGTTATATAAAAAACATAAAAATCAGCAATTTAACCTACATTTGTGACTGAATTACAACGAAAAAATCTTTGAAATGATACATTGTATTGACGTAAAAAGGATACTTAAGCTGCGTAAATATTGTTTATTAAATTATATAAACAAGTTATAAACATAAAACTAAATAAACCATTGATTAGAATGACGAAGTCATCAAAACTAACTGAAAGTGCTTTAAAAATACTTTCCATTTATCGAGTTCATGGGTTCTGTGTCGAGTTTGTCAGGAAAATAAAACTTTCTTCAAAAGAGTTCTTAACGACAACATAAAATGTTATCGCTTGTTAGGCTGTCAGGAGTCTATGAGTCTGGTATCATGTGATCCATTAATTTAATGTCTGGATGTTTGATTATTATAATTTTTATATTTATGAAATAATATCACGCTTTATCAATAATACTGCTTAAATAGCAAGCAAAGTTTATTATAACTACTAAATGGTTAGTTTTAGAAAGGCAGAATTAACTTTTAGACGTACTCACTTAGACACTTAGTAAACATTTAAGAATTGAGGTGCACACTGGGTGAGTAACAATAACTGTAACACTACATTCGGTGAATAGTACCTAAACTATTGTAATAGTTAAAGTAGTTAACTAATAACTTTAATAACTGTTGAGTCTGTTTATATAATGGAGGAGTAAAGGTAACAATTGTTTGAGTTGCTCAGGTGAAGTAAATCATAGTTAAAATATTAAGTCTGCACAACAGATACATCACATCAATCAATTTCATTAGTGGATTAGAACTAGCAAGACATCATGAAGCTGAACAAAAATGGAGATCATTGGAGCTTTGTCTTATTTCACCACATTCATATACATTTTAATATTATAATTGTACAAGTCAAATGTCTTTTGACAACTTTTGTATTTTACAAAAAATATTAATTCCATTTAATTTCTTTCAACAAAGTTATCGGGTCAAAGATAACAGGGATAACAGATCTCTGAGTGAGAAGCTCAGACATCTTTGAAAGTACAAAATAATTCCTGGTTGACTGCTTGGAAAATTAAAAGTAAAAGGATTGTTTCCTGATATGTGTATCTGCATATTCTTTTGATTACTCCTGTCACTCTTGCTTATAATAATAATAAAGCACTCAATCTGCTAGGTTAAGTTAGTATGAATGTTTAATGCATATAGTGATGAAATTTTTGTTTAATTTCCTGAAGAACAAGCATTATAATAATGCTAGCTGTACCCTGCAAAACCTTTGCATAGATTTAATCTCCTTAGGCTTGATCAGTAGGACAGGTTTTTTTTAATTTGGGCAGATCCGATTTTTTCATGATTGTATTTTAAACTGGAATACTGTTGTATTAATTCTTAACTTTTGATTTAATGCAGAACCCAAATCACTATTATTTTATTAGATGAGTTTCCTAGCAACAGCCTTACATGGCATGAATGTTACTTTAAAATCTTGGTTGCAGTTTTAAAATAGGATTTTTTTTTTTACCTGCTGTTTGATAAAATAATAGACTGAATTTTATTAATTACTTGCATAATATTTGTATGATTTATTCTCTTATCATCCATCATAAATAATGTTTTTGTACTTTAATGGTAATTATAATTGACTTGACTTGACTATCCCTTAACTCGTGGATGGGTCGTTGGGGCACCGTTGTTGACCGAAAACTAGTTCCCGCCATTTTCTCCTGTCCTGTGCTGCCTTTTGGGAGTCAACGAACGACAGGCCGGTCCATTCTTTGATGTTGTCTTCCCATCTCTTCTTTTGTCTTCCTCTTTTCCTTCCTCCGTTGGTTGTACCTTGCATAATTGTCTTTGCAAGACCTCCACATCTCGCAACGTGTCCATACCATCGCAGTTTCCTCCTCTTGACTGAAGTGAGAAGGTCTTTGTGAGGGCCGATGGCAGCCGTTATTTTAGTGATCACCTCTTCATTCGTTATGTGTTCCGACGACATAGACGCCATAGCTGACAGGGAGGACAAACTGCAAGAACTCACTGCAAAACTAAATAAAACAGCAGAGGCGTATGGCATGGAAATCAATGCCGAAAAAACTAAAGTCATGACAAATAGAGCCTTCGAAAATGACATTTGGATAAATTATAATTACCTTTGACAATTAGTGCCTCATGCAGACCTGTCAGTCATTTTCATATTCGAGCAACACTAAAAACATTGACAAATATTCTTATGTCAGCATTTAAAGTTAATTATGTATTTTTTTGTATCTCTTCAGATTGAGGTCTCATGTGCTCGTCTACTAAATCAATCACAATAAGGAACGCTTTATTACTGCCAAATGAAGATGCAAAAAATGTTTTACTACAGGTTAGTCACAATGAAATGTTTAAATAACTGCTACTTCATAAAATTAAAGGGGAAATCTCTGTATACAATTAACAGCGCTTTTGTACTCTTTCTTTTATCATAATTTTTCTTTGTCTGGTGGGTCACAAAAATAAAACAATTTTTCATGCTGTGTCCAAAAAACTTAGCTTTTGCCAATGTGGGTAGCAAAGCTTTAAAGTTTGAGAGCACCATTCTAAACTAAAATATATGGCTAGGAAACTAATTTTTTTAAGTCCACTAAAGTCATTTTCTTTCTAGCTAGCCTGAAATTAATTGTAATTGTTATATTTCATGTTATCTTAGATAAAACCTTTATATAGAAACATACTTGCACATAAAAACCGACGATTAGTAGTAGAAATGCCCAGTAGAAACAACAGCCTATAGTGTATTCACTTTTTTTCTTTCCCTTAAAAATGTTCTCACTTTTTTCAGCCCTTCAGGCCAACTTCTATGTTTGAGGGGTTTTGCAGCATCAATTTTGATATCAATAGTTGTATAATCTGTGTGTTGATTTTAATTACAATGACCCTTAGCAAAAACAAGTGTTTTAAATTATGATTTAACTCTGGGGTTTCCCCGATGGTCACAACACTTAGATTCATCAAGGAAGGGTGTTCTTTGAAGTAAAATTTAAAGGAAACTATTTGTTTAATAGTAAATAGTCCCCAGCGAAGCCCTGTATTCTGTTTTGATCAAATGGTTTCATTCATTGCTCATAAAAGTTTGGCAACCACCTCTCCAACTATACTTTCTACCACCATCCTTCAACAGCATGTGTTTTGGTCATCATGAGTTGTAACCAATAAATAACTTGAAAATCATTGGTTGTCATTTTGGTACCATTAATAAATCATTAATGATATACAGACATCAGTTATTAATGAGACAAATTAAAAAAGTTATTGCTAACTCAGATTGGACATTTATTAAATTTTTTTTTTTTTTTGCTTAAACTACTTGGGTTTTTCTTTTCCAGCTTTTTAAACATTGAAATTTTTTTTTTCACTTGATTTTTTTTTAAAGATAATATAATGTATTTTATATAAAAAAATATGTGTATGAATTTTTTTTTCTTCTTGGACAGAAGGGGATACCATTAAACCATGATGTTTTTAATGAAACCATCCCCCCCCCCTCCTTAATACAAGAAAGACAACTCAATCAGTTAAATTGTGTTGGAATATTCTGGGTAGATAAAATTGCCATTCAGCTGCTCAGAACTGAGTGTTAACCTTTTGTCTATTTTTAGAAACATTGGGATGTACTGGCTATTGCTCCGTTATTCATCAGAAAAATTTTTATAATATTATTCAACTTATTTATTGATTTGGATCAGGCCTTTATTGTGATCTTGATATTTAGTATTTCAAATCCCTGGAATTTTAAGGTTATAAAAATAATGTTTAAGTATCGTCAACCTGCTGAATTTTTAGATGGATAAAAATATTCTTTCAAAACCTTTTTTTTTTCTTTTCCAGACTGAAACACCACGGGTGTCTTTTCCATCAAAATCTGAAGGTCAGAGGTTAGAGGCTGTGACCCAAATCCATGCAGCTGCAGTTAATGGAGAGAAACAAACTTTACTTAGACTTATTGCAGGTTATTTTTTTTTTGTAAAACATCACTAGAGTTTATTAAAAGTCATATTGAAATGCTGAGTTTAAACTATGATTACCCTATCTACTGCTAATTTCAATAAGATTGTTATGGAATGGTTTCTTCTGCTTGTTACAAAAATTGTTTGTAATGGCGAATAATGACCATTAAAATCTTTTTTACTGGTTGATAATATTGTCTTTTTTTTTTAATATTTAACAAATTAATTTATTCACATTTAAACACTTTTTAAATAGTTTTACTAATAACATAAAAATTAAGAAAAAAATTAACTGCATCCAACTTGATGACTTAATATATGTATACATACTTATGTGTTACCATTTAATTTCAATTTATACATAATACTGTATTGTATCATTGGAAATAGGCACATTATTCATTATCTTTTACCACGATGTTAATGGTGGCTGGGTGGTGCTTTGGTAGCAGCCGACCTGCATGCTGGGGGCTACATGTTTGATTCCCAGTGTGTCCATCACCTGCCTATATCTTCCATGGTGCCTCCATGGCCATTGCACTATTGGCCATGGTGGGGATGAAAGAAAGGCATTCATAAAACAGTCCCATGAGTGGTTTATAGAAGATAAACATCTCATCATTCCAGGGATTCACACACCACTACGATAGAACCAGGGCAGTGTGGTAGATTTTTTCAGTATGGTGCATATTTTAGAACCACCCTCCCCTAAATGGTTTTTTAGAGCATTTTCGAAAAAAAATGCTCTATTGTCCCCGTTTTGTCTGTCTGTCTGTCATCACCCTAGATCTCAACAACCATAAGTCCTAGACCCATGATGTATCTATCATTTTGTAGGTCTTGGCCTGCCAAGAAATAGCTTTTTTCCATTTCGCGATCTGATTTCTGAGGGCCGTAAAAGGGGCCTTATAAAGTACCGTTTTTTACTATATAAGCTATATTAATAATGGACCGCCCTATATCTCATCAACCATAAGTCCTAGACCCATGATGTATATATCATTGTGTAGGTCTTGGCCTGCCAAGTGTACATCAAAAGTTCATTTTGCGATAGGACCTCTGAGGGCCGGGCTTCAGGGCTCATAAGGGGCTTATATATTATATATACACCTTGTACGTTCAATAGCCCGTTCATTTGGTGCGAAATACTGCAGCACGTAGTTTCACCAAGATTTATTAAGAAACTCATCAAATGAAATAGTAAGCTTGTGTTCTGAGTTTAATTGAAAGTATCAGAGCTATGCAACAATTGACGGAGTTTTCGGACGATTAAATGACTATAATTTTGAATGTTTTCAATTATGAGTCCTATTTCAGTAACCACAAACCACTTGTAGTTAGATTTAAGAGAAAATAATTTTTTTTCAAATATAAAGAAACGTCTTTATAAATTTTTTTTTTACAGATATATGCATTACACAATTGAATTTATAAACATTTCCAAAATTTACAAATATTTACTGAAAGATAGCATACGTACTGATACATAGCATGAAAATGCGCTAACACGTCCTGTGTCCAGAATGGAACAGGCTTAATTGCTTGTTTAATATAGTGGTTGTCACGATTTGAATAAAATTCCTCACATATTTAGATAAATAACTTGAAGATACATTTTAATTGAACATTAAAGTGATATTGATTTAGATCTGAAATGCATTTTATTTTGCGTTTTATGGGAAATATTCAGATAATGATTTAAAGGAAAGTATGAATGAAATAAGGTTTGGTGACGTCACTATGGAAAACTAAAGAAAAATGAACTATCGGGTGGCGCCACAGTATCTATTTTTTCTGAGGGCCGTAAAAGGGGCCTTATAAAGTACCGTTTTTTACTATATAAGCTATATTAATAATGGACCGCCCTATATCTCATCAACCATAAGTCCTAGACCCATGATGTATATATCATTGTGTAGGTCTTGGCCTGCCAAGTGTACATCAAAAGTCCATTTCGCGATTTGACCTCTCAGGGCCAAAATATAAGAGTTTGTTATATACCGTTTTGCTTATATTTTAAATATAAATAATAAAAGCTAATCAAAGGGGCGTAATCATTATTTATTTTTGTAACAGTTATTCAACATGACTTACTTGTCCTTTTAATATCTTTTTTCAGATATATGCATTACACAATTGAATTTATAAACATTTCCAAAATTTACAAATATTTACTGAAAGATAACAAACGTACTGAAACATAACATGAAAATGCGCTAACACGTCCTGTGTCCAGAATGGAACAGGCTTAATTGCTTGTTTTTTTTTTTAGATTTTGCTGCTAGTGTTGCCTTTTTACACTGCCACCTTATACAACCGCCTTTTTTGTAATAAGATACAACACAGCCCTGATTTAACAATTGGGAAAAATAGCTTATTCTTTTTTTTTTTATTAGCTGCATCATCTAATGTGGATTTAGACATCGGTGACCAGTTTGGCCGCAGTCCGCTCATGTACTGTGTCCTAGGGGACAGATTAGAGTGTGCTGAGGTTTTACTCAAAGCTGGGGCACAGGTTAATCTTAAAGATAAAGGAGGAAGAACTGCTCTCCACTGGGCTGCCCACAAGGTGAATAGAGTCCACTTTGTTTTTTCGTGAAATATGTATATTTGTATTATTTCAACAAATTTCTTTCATTGTTACCCCAATTACGTTTATCATTCACTGGAGAAAATGAAGTACTTAGCGTGTAATTCTCTTAACATTTTTTTTTGTTTAGGGTAATCTTCGCCTCTTAAAACTTTTGTTATCACGTGGGGCGGATTGTCGAGAGAAAGACAATGAAGGACAGACGGCCCTACATTTATGTACAAGACATAAGTTGCCTAAATGTATGGCTCTTTTGTTACGGCAGCTGACACCTGGGGAGATTGATGATCAGGACAAAAGCAAAGTCAGTCACTGAACAGTAAAATGTTCCCCCCTCTAAATATTAAGTCAGTTACTTTTAAACATGCATAATGTTTAGCTACAAATAATCAGCTTGTGTTAATCATTTGTGAATTTCTTATCACACTATGTAAACCTCCATTAAGCAGTTGTTCTATCTATGTGTGATACAGAGGTAAAAAACTTGCTAATCTGCAAAAAAAAAAAAAGAGGGAAAGTCTATGTATAAAATTAATGAGGTTTATATTGACCATTTTCTTCTTAGTTTATTTTTACAGGTTGGGTTGTGAAGATAAAATAATTATAATGGGTCCCATAAACAAAATAGATTTTATAGTAGGGCGGTAAGCATAAAAGTTTTAAAAAGCACCGCTGTATTGTATTAAATACTTTAAAAACTTTTTAAAAATCACAGAACAATTATAGGAAAAACCACAGAAATATTTAGAGTATTAATAAATTAATCTTGGTAATTTCCAGTTTTTTTCCTTAGTAATGAACAAAATTGTTATTAGATATTGTCACTAGTCTCCATAACACCTAAATAAGTTTTTAGCTTGAAAGTGTAATCCTTTTTGAAATTTTCGTCTCAGAGAACTGCATTACATTGGGCAGCATCGTATGGTAATTTGGAACATGTGAAGATGCTTATTAAGCAGGTGAGTAATAAAGACCCCATAATAAAAAAAGTTTTAAGCTAATACATGTATTGTTTTGAGTGGAAAGAATTTTTTGAATGAAATTTGTATTGACTTTGTCGCTTAAAATGTTTTTTCTTCCACATGTTGACCTAGGTACAAAAAATTCTTTTTTGATTATAAAAATGGATTAATTTTTATTTCTTAAGAAATTACAGTTTTATTATTTATTTTATTAATCAGGATTCAAATATTGGTATACCAGACACAGAAGGCAAAACTCCATTACACTGGGCAGCAAGTAGTAGAGACAAGGAGGCTGTCAGTTGTGTGAAACTTATTCTAGTAAGTGAAATAGATTTGTTTAGCTGTATTTCATCCGAGAAATTGAAAGCTTAGATAACTCTTAGTAAACCATTTCAAAAAGCTTACTCAACATATGTCCTTAAAATTATTTAGTAAAGATCAGCATGAATGAATTAGGTGCTGTTTTAATTTATTAAATTAATTAATTTACTAATTTAAGATTGTATTTGGATAAGAACATTTTCTATTTTGCTTAACTCTTGATACCCTAAGCATGTGGCTATGTTGCTTTTATTTTCATCCATTAAGACTTTAGCCGCCTTCTCTTTGTGGTAATACTAGACGCATGCTAGTTCAATAAATATTTTTCATGAATATTGAGGACTTTTAATTGATCTAATTCTTTTTCATATTTAAAAATAAAACTGTTCTGGGCTTTTTTAAAAACCTTTATTTTACTTTATTCCTAAATTGTCTTTTAGGAAACAACCCCTAGTGTCATTAACTGGCAGGACTATGAAGGTCGGACTGCACTGCATTTGGCTGTGGCTGATGGAAATGAAAGTGTTGTCAATGTTTTGGTCAGTGCAAACCTTTTTTTTTTGTCTTTTTTTTTAATAAAGATATCCATTTTCCATGGCAAACTTGCTGATTTTTTAACTTGTACAAATGATTATTCTTGTTCTAATATTACAGACAACTGTTAAAAACTGCAATGTCTCAGCCCTAGATAATGTTTTTCGAACACCACTTCACTGGGCAGCAGTTTTAGGTATGAACACACTTTTTTTTAAAACCTCAAATTTTATGTCATTTGTGACTGATGGTTTAACGCCCAACAGACGGCATACAATAATATGTGACTCTGGTGATCCATGAAGTCAAACCATGAAAAATAATATTTTTTTTTATATTTTTTTATTACAAATATAATATTTTTATAAAAAAATGCTTTCTAAATACTTTTTACTAAAAAATAATTATTTATTTTTTATTTAGCTACAATTTCTCGTAAATAAAAAAACGCTATCAGGTGACCTGGCAAACGCCATTTTGATTTGTTTACGTTTAGTCAGTAATTTCGACTACACTAAAATGGACTCAGATTCCGATTATATTGAAGAAAATGAACTTGATTCTAGTGATGAAGATGAAACTTGGGAACTTATTACATCTTCGGATGACTCTGATGCTGAAAATATTAGTATTAATTCAAGTTTCAACACTCCTAACTCAGATGTGTAAGTATTGAACCAACATGCTTTGAGTTTGTTTGACTATGATCGCAAAGCTGTTTATTTATTTATTCATTTATTTTTTCTTTAGAACTTATTATGTGGGAACGGTTATAAAATAAAGAAAAAATCTAAACATTTATATTCTATTATATAAAGGTTTATATATAAATATTATTTATTTAGTACTCTGCTGCTTGCAGTACTGTTTTATTTTTGTATTATTGCCAATCAGCTGATGCTTGTAAACACAAAACTTTTGTCAAAAGACTAAATTTTATATAATAATTACAAATCTGTATTGATAATTTTTTTTATCATGATAAAATAATTAATTGTAGCTCTATAAATAAGCTGATATTTTTTATTTTTTTTTTTAATTGATGCTTTTCTTTACACATTTATTTTTATCCCACAGATCATATGGTTATGTTACAAATGACACATATCCAGAACCACCAAAGAATTTTCTACCTGAGAGGGATCCAGGCATTCAACTCGAAGGAGCTAAAACTAGGGAAGACATAAGGAAATTCTGCAGTGCAGTGGCATTTTTAAACTTTATTTTACTTTGGACTTAGTTATTCATATTTGTGACTGTACAAATAGCTATGCCAGACAATATGGACCTACAAAACCTAGTGTTTACCAAGGTTGGTTTGACCTTACACCAGATGAATTCTATAGATTCTGTGGACTTATTATGTATGCTGGACTTGTTCAAGCACCGAACATTGACCGCTTTTGGTCTACTAAATCTTTATATAATGGACTTTGGGCCAGAGCTTTTATGTCTCGTGATAGATTTAAATCTATAATGAGCTTTCTAAAGGTATCTAATCCTCAAACTGAAGACAAATCCAACAAGTTATGTAAAGTATATTTTTTATTTAACTTTATTAGAATGAAATGTATAAAATTGTTTCAGCCTTACCAACATATATCAATAGATGAAAGAATGATTAGAAACAAAGGTAGATATAGTTTTAGGCAGTACATTAGGGATAAGCCGACTAAGTGGGGAATGAAGTTATGGGTATTAGCTGATTCTCTTTCTGGGTATACTTATGATTTTCATTTATATTTAGGTAAACAGGATAATGGGCCTTTTGGGTTGGCATATGGGGTGGTTATGAAATTAATTAAATCTTTGGCTAAACAGGGTTATAGATTATTTGTCGATAATTTTTATACTAGTGTACAGTTGTTTAAAGATCTATGGGATTTAGGGGTAGGAGCATGTGGAACTATTCTTAGGACAAGGAAAGGTTTTCCCCAATCTTTAAAAAATATAAAAGACTTTGAAAAAAAAATCTAAAAGAGGGGATATGAGATGGGTTAGAGAGGGAAGCTATTGACAGTACAGTGGCGGGACAATAAAACTGTTTCGGTTATGTCCACTATGCATATTGCAAATGGATTTGGACCAGTTAAACGACGGACTAAAGTAAATGGAAAATTTGAGGAACTTACAGTTGACCAACCAGCCGTAATCCAGGATTATAATAGATATATGGGGGTGTAGATAAGAGTGACCAGTTGATTAATAAATATAATGTTCTACGAAAAACTAATAAATATTGGAAAACAATTTTTTTTCATTTACTAGATATAGCTAGGGTTAACTCTTATATTTTGTTCCAGGATTTAAGAAATAAACACAAAGACATTGTAGAATTTAAAAGAGCAGCTAGATATGGGCAGTTAAATTTCACAGAAGAATTAATTCGGGAATTGGGAAATATTGGTCCGTTTGATGCTGTACCTATTGCATCACGACCACCAGTATTTTTTAAGCATGCCATGAATCCAGAATTTATGGATAAACGTGGAAACTGTAGATTGTGCTACAGTACTGAAAAAGTAGTAAGAAAAACAAGTGTAAAGTGTAGGGTATGTGAGGTTTACTTGTGTTTTCAAAAAGATAGAAATTGTCTCTCTCGTTATCATAAACTTGTATAATAGTTACAGTAATCTTGTAAAATATTTTTAGCAAAGTTATAAAACCATACTGAAATTGAGCTTTGTTGTTATCAATAGACATTAGAATGTTAGTTTTTATAACTTAGATTTATTATCTTTTTGAATTTTTCTTGTTGCAAGGTCAATGTTGATCCAAGCATTTTTTTGGTCCTTTTTCTGTTAAAACACATCATTTTTAGAAATTTTTAAATATCTTTTGTTTCTGAATATAATGTCTTCAAAAATATCCTACACACAGAGAATTGAATGTAGTTTAATAAAATGTAACTTTTATTGAAATGAATCATAATGATTTTTTTTTTTCTTTTTTGTGCTTGTGGATTGTTTGATTTATTTTGTTTTTTTTATTTTTTTCATCTAAACTATTTAAAAATTATAAAAAGCTTGCATAATAATATCACTCTAAAACATACATTGTTAAAAAGCCCTTTCATTTTGCTACAAATTGATATAAATTATAATCACATAACTTTTAAAATAAATAAGTTATTATAATTTAATTGAAAGATATCACAGCGAACTGAAAATGTTCAAAAAACGTTCAGTCTGTTGAGAGTTAACTGTATCCCATAAAGTTTTTTCAATATTGTATAAATAGGAAAATTGCTTGTACTCAATTGTAGGGATAATGGTATTTTTACTAAATAGTTTCAATTTTATTAACTAATTGTGTGAAAATCAGTTGACTCTTTTTTATCATTTGCTCTTCACAGGTTATTCCAAAATAGTATCTATTTTATTAGAAAGTAATGCTGACAGTTCTAGTTCTGATTCTAATGGTGCCACACCACTTCATTATGCTGCTCAGAATAACTTTGATGTAAGTGGTTAAATTTGATGACACTTTTATATTTTATTTATTTAATTTTTCATTTTATTGCTTCTATATAAAATCACAGCGATCAATGTCGCTACCTCTTTTATAATAACAAAAAGTTATTTGTTCTGTTATATTTTAAGTTTCATGTCCTTGTACTGAAGAACTATATTGGACCTGAGTTTTATCACAATAAAATAATGTACATAAATTTAGCATCTACAACTCTTTCAAAGTATAAAATAGTTTTAAAAATTTGACACTCGCCTGTTGGACTCAGAATTGCGAAAATGGGGATCTGTTATTTAAAAGATTTAAATTATTTTAAACAGAAATTATTTTGACAGGATATGTTTATTTGTAAAGAAACAGCTTTTGACATACCTTTACACTACATTGGCCAGAAATTCAAGAGCCCATTGTATAAATAATATGAACATTTATTTCTTTGTAAACATTTCTCTTAATGAAATGAATGCAATAGGAGTTTAATATCTTTACACTACATTGGCCAGAAAAATAAAGAGCCCACTGTTTAAATAATATGAACATTTATTTCATTGTAAACATTTCTCTTAATGAAATCAATGAAATAGAAGTTTAATATCTATATTTTCTATTATCCTACTATCAGTATAAATCATGAACTAAAATTTTGCTAAAAATTTCCTAAGGAAACTGTGTCTGTTTTTTTGAAACACGGCTGTACAGATGAAGCTGATCTGGAAGGTCGCACGGCTTTTATGTGGGCAACAGGAAAGGGGGCTGACGATGTCATCAGGGTTTTTCTTGAATACAAAGTAGACATTCATCAGGAAGATAAAACAGGGGGCACAGGTTTGACTTTATCATTTACTTTATTTTTTTTTATTCGGAAAGAAACATTTGATTATGCTCTGAGCATCTATTTAGAATTTCATTTATTGTTGAAAATATTTTTTTATGCTAATATCAATAGTTAATAATATTTAGAGATTGTCAGCTTATATTGTGCAATATATGTTTGAAAAAAAAAAAAGATTCCATTGACCTTTTTACAATTTTGTAAATGTGAAGATTTTTGTTGTTATTTTGTTTTTGAAATCATGCCTAAAAAAAAATGCAATGACAGAAATATTATAAAAATTAAACATTCTTTTTAAAAACTACTTCTTAAGATTTAAGAAATATTTATCTTTTCTCTAAATTTTTTTATGCATAATAATTTCTTTTTTCGCAGAATTAAAAATAGTACATGTATACTGAAAAATTAAATTACTGCGCACATTTTTTATAAATTATTCAACTTAAGTGTTTTGTTTATTTTAAATTTTATAAAAATGTATAACATTTGAAAAAATGAATATAATTAAAGTTTATAAGACGGATCTTTTCTGCATGAAATATGGTAGTCTGTATGCTTAGAAAAAAATGTATTGAATGGATTTCCTGAACAGAAGTGAGCTTTAATATTTCATATGACATCATTATTAAATAGGGACGTAGGGGTCAAACATGGTCAAGTAAAGGACGCATGCATAAACTTGTGCAAGATTTTTTGGTTGTTTCCAGCTCTTCATGCTGCAGCCCTGTCTGGTCACAGCTCCACCGTTAAGCTCTTACTGGACCACGGGTCCCAGCTGGAAGTGACAGATCAGTCCAAGCACACCCCTTTGTTCAGAGCCTGCGAGATGGGGCACATGGATGTGGTACAGACTCTGATAGACTGCCATGCCAGGGTGGATGTGCTAGACCAGTATGGCAGATCACCTTTACATTGGTGGGTCCTTTTTTCATACTCTTATATTTTACAAGGTGTATTTCTAAACTTATTGTTCACATATGATGCTGCTTTACATTGGTAGGTCCTTTATACCACTTTATTTTATAGGGTGCTATTTCTAAACTAATTGTTTAAATATGATGCTGTTTTTCACTTATATCTTAGGCAAGAATTATCTTCTGCTTTGCTTCCATTTACTTTAGGGTGTAAGCTTAACATTGCTGATGTTTTAAAAAAATTAAATAACCTATTGTGTTCTTCAGGATTTATCAGTGTGGTGGTAATATTATTGTTTAACATTGTCTACAGGGCAGCTCTAGGTGGACATGCCTACATTTGTCAGTTGTTGATCAAGTATGGCGTCAATCCAGATGTAAGGGACCATTCTGCGTGAGTCTTTTTGTTTTCTTCCTTGTTCAGCTATTAGGCTTAACTTAAGTTCAAGTTCTAAAATTTCTTCTTTTTAACTCTTTTTGACTCTCAACTCATCCTAACAATCCTCTGGTCACCTTGTCATTTGCCCCAGTTTGAAAATTATTATTTACATGTTTTATAAAATGACGGAAAAAAAAGTGTTATTAATCCTACAGTTAGAGCAGATTATGATTATTTATAGGGCTTTATCTTTTTGCTGTATCCAGCTGGCCTTTTCACCACATGGAGTCATATATCTATACTAAAGAGACTAGTCTATTTGAAATTTTAAAGACAGTCATCATTCTAGTAATCCATTCCCAGTTATCTTTTTCTATATCTTTTAATTTTTCATTATGTTATCTACACTATTTCTCTTCCTAAAATTTATTTCAATTTGATGTTCTTAAATTAAGCTGACTAGCTGTTATACATAATTTTAAATGTATATTTTTTTTTTATTTAGACGAGCTCCTCTTCACTGTGCAGCCTTTGGTGGGTTCGTCAACTGTATGTCAGTTCTAATGGAGCATGAGGCAGATCCAAACTCTCAGGACAAAGAAGTAATTAAATTAAATAATAAATTATTAGTGATCTTTAAATAGTTCATTCCTTTTATTTTTTTTTTTATAGTAATTTTATACTTGGTAAAAATTACCTTTGAATCTTAAGTTTTTTCAAAGTCTGAACTTTAATTTTTTCACATCATAATTTTTCAAATATATGTTGTGCTAACCAGATTTAATTACTGATAAATTAATTGGTTATCATTAATCACATAGGGAATGACCTGCTTGCACTGGGCCTGCTCCAAAGGTCACCTGGATGCGGTCAAACTGCTGATAGAGTACAATGCTTACCCCAATCACATGGCATTCACAGAAGACAGGTAGCTTTATCCTCAAAAAAAAAGAATTAGACAAAGAAATGTGTCCTTAAATTTACATCACCATTACTGAATAACTATTCAATTACATTTTAAAAAAAAACACATTTCTAGAAATAATTTATTTGAATAAAAGAAATAAAAAAGACAGAAGCAAGAAAATAATATTGTTTAGCCATTTATAAATAAACATAAAAATCGCAATGATCTGAATTCAAGTGTAGAAATATTTCTTTTCAGATACACCCCTCTAGATTATGCTCTCATGGGAGAGCACCATGAAGTGGCCCAGTACATGATAGAACAAGGGGCGTTGTCCATAACAGGAATACAGGATATTGCAGCGCAAAAAATACAGGTACAGTATTTGGCTTAGGGGAATCTGCAATGTCTAATTTAATTTCTGATTCTTTTTTTTACCCACAATGAGAGTCTTACTCAAGCTTATGCATTTGACACCTTGATCTAGTCCAGACTAATTTTTAATTTACAACTGATTATTTATTTATCCTGTCAGTTAGCAAGGGTTAAATTTAGTTGTAGTATATGTCATATTCGGTTAAAAATTATTAATGAATATTTTCAAGCATACATTTTCAATGACATTTTTATATTTATTCTGAATAGATTTTTGAAAGAAAACTATTAAAAAATGGATACCAACTTAGACTAGAGTTTCTTTAAGTTAATTTAGTGTTGTTGTCAATAAATGTGGTGTGTCATGCTAGTAGTGGCTTTGCAAGAAATAAAATAATACTTTTTTTCTAATTTGCTGATTTCAGTCAGCATTCAGGGGCTACAGAGTGAGGAAAGCTTTTATAGAAAGAAAAAAGTTGTTGATGAAACACGAAAAGTTGAAAAAAGAAGCAGCCCGGTGAGTTGTACTTTGTTATTGTGGGCATCCGCACAGTACAGACGGAATAAAAACATAAAATAGCTTAAAAAAAATTTGTATATTTCATTACTTTTTTTCACAAAAGTCTTGATAAATTTACTAAACGTGTGGCTTTTCATAATATTTAATGCTACTTGAAAAACTGTAGTGCAACACACTTTGACCTCTGGCTGTATCTGCAAACGTTTATCATAGCTGAATGAAATGAACTTTGAAAGATGACTATTCAAAACAAGCGTAGAGTGCTTGACTGTCGACCTGAGTGTCCCAGGTTCGGTCCTCGATGAGAACCAAGGGGATTTTTATCAGGTCCTTGTGAAAGTTTCTTAAAAGTCTCTCAAGTCCACCCAGCTTTAAATGGGAACTTTCTAAAGTGGTTGGTCTTGGTCATTCCTTATCATCAGATGGCTCCCTAAGTCAACTATCTGGAGCTTGTTGGTCATTTCTGCATATATCTGTGCCAGATAACAGGACAGATTTGACATTGCTTACAAATATCTGGAGCTAGTAAATCACCAAACATCATAATATCCGGAGCTAGTAAATCACCAAACATCATAATATCCGGAGCTAGTAAATCACCAAACATCATAATATCCAGAGCTAGTAAATCACCAAACATCATAGTATCCGGAGCTAGTAAATCACCAAACATCATAATATCCGGAGCTAGTAAATCACCAAACATCATAATATCCGGAGCTAGTAAATCACCAAACATCATCTTATCGGGCGCATAATTAGTGTATCTCTCTTTTTTTTTTTTCATCCTTTGATTCTTCATTTCATTGGAATTTTTGTTTCAAAGCTGATGTTAGTAATAAAAAGATGTTTTTTTTGTGTTTATGTTTTCCCTGTCATTGGTAAACACCATTATAATGTTGTAATGTATGTGAACAATAGAGTTTTTAACAATTGTAACAGTCTAAAATGTCAGCCATGGCCATCTGTTGTAGAAATGTACATAGAAGTTGAAAGCTGTTATCCATCTGTTGTAGAAATGTACAAAGAAGTTGAAAACTGTTATCCATCTGTTGTAGAAATGTACATAGAAGTTGAAAGCTGTTATCCATCTGTTGAAGAAATGTACAAAGATGTTGAAAGCTGTTATCCATCTGTTGTAGAAATGTACATAGACGTTGAAAGCTGTTATCCATCTGTTGTAGAAATGTACATAGAAGTTGAAAGCTGTTGTTAAAGCGATGGGCTAATAGTGGAGAATAAAAGTGTTAAATTTAACATTTGATTTTAAAAATGCAATAAAGTTCTACTTTCTTACAATTCTGAAAAATTTTTCTCTCTTATTCAGGAAAAGAGCTGGTGAAGAAGGCAAACGGACAACAGAGAAACAGACATCGCTGGATAAGCAGACATCTCTAGACAAGCAGACGCATTCAGACAGTCAGATGTCATCAGAAAAATTGTTTTTGTCAAACAGACAGACGTCTGATAAGCCAACACCACCTGAAAAACACTCACAGACTTTGAAGAAAACAGACAGCGGTACGGCTGAAGACAGCCATGATTTTAAAGAGAAGGACAATGATCTACTGCCATCATCTGTCTTGTCCAACAGTGGAAAACTCCAGAAAAGCGAGTCTCACAATTTACAAAGTGAGGACCATCAAAGGAGTGCCAAACATGAAACTTCCCAGCAGGCTGAGCTGCAGAATGATGTTACAACCCGAGCGAAATCAAAACAAAGTAACATGGAAATCAGCGGAAGTCATTCACTCACATCTACAGTAACTCTTTCTAAAAAGATCGAAGTTGAAACTAATGGGGTGACATTACAATCACATAATCTGGTACATGTCAGTTATGAGCAGCAGACGCATAATCCAATAAAAGAAAGCAAAAGTGAACTGAAGATTCATAAACCAAGACTGAGAGCCAATCAGAGAAGGCGGATACAGCAGACAGAACCAATCATATAAAATACTGCAAACATACTTGTGTTTAATCCACATTGTAACAATGAAACTGTAATTTTTTTAAATACGGAAAGAATATTTAAATAATTTCATTGCTGTTTATGTTAATTTTACAATAAATGTTGATGACATGATCCACTGAAATGAGTTGTAATTTTAATTGTCTCTTTGTTTTGTAAATAGACTTTTTCATTTTGCAATTTAACACTCAATTCACCAATCAGACAATAAATTAAATATTTAAAAAATGTTAGTAAAAAAAAAATCTAGTTTTAACTGGTTGGTTTGATTCATTCATAAGATGACAACTCAGTCATCTTTTCTATATGACAGCATTGAAATGTTGGCGCTTATTAGACGTCTGTTTACCTCTCTCCCTTTTACTGTTTCACATTCTTTATATCATTAATACTGTAAAAAAAAAACAAAGCGTGTGTGTGCAGAGTCGTTCTTTGGGATGGGCGGCTGCCTAAGGCCCCTGTTACAAAGAGGGCCCTCTGTCAAGACTTATTTGTTCAACCACAAGAATGGGAAATGAAAGTACGTTTCAAGCGGCTCCTGGCTGAACACTTGGGGTGGGAGGGGGGGTCAGAGAAGGCCCGAAATTTCAGCAAAGAGCTCAATATTATCAAGCCACAACCTTAAAAGAATTTTCACTGGGGCATCCAATCATACTGTTGCCTAGGACCAGTGGCGCAACCGGAGGGGGGGGGGCAAATCATCAATACATAATTAATGTTATAAAGTTACAAAAAAGACTGTCAAACTGTCTTTTTTCATAATGTGAGCCCCCCCCCCCAGCATTTTTTGCTGGTTGCGCCACTGCCTAGGACTATCAGATATATTACATGCCTTGGGCCCAGGCACGCCGAGAGGGGGGTCATTGCCAGGGGGCCCGCATCTGTAAGGGGACCCGGCCTCACCGACCATGTCAATTTTTTCACGACTTATTGTTTATTAAGGGGCCCGCAATGATGTCCTGCCCTGGTGCCTGTGTTGGCTCTCGGCGCCACTGCTTGGGCCCCCACACAAATATAAGAACAGCTCTGGCGTGTATGTGTTCTTCCCTTTCCCCATCAACAAAACAAATTGATAGGTTGGAATTTTGTTTCTTCTTCAATAGTCACAATCTCGAATGATAACTCTTCGTATCCTTGAACATATGAAATATGATATTTAAAATTATAGTTAGGCAAATATTGATCAGAATACACAGGTAGTAAAACTTTCTAAGAAATAAACGCCGAAAAATCAATAAATAAGTGACAGAAATCGATCAGCCCTTTGACCTTGTCTAACATTGCAAACGATCCGATTCCTGGAGACTATCGATTTGGATTTCTTTCTTTTTTTATTATTGTTGGGATAAGTTTAGATTTCTAACTTCTGCAGACCACTGCAGAAGTGAACAAGGCAAGCAGACGACCAGGAAGAAATTCGGGTAAGTTTAAAATCTTTGGTTGCAATTAAATAAAATAAAAAAATAAAAAAACACAATATTTTGCAATGGGATTATCTTGAAAACAGTTTGTTTTGATGACATTTTTGTGCAGATTGGCAAATGTTATTATTTTAAAACGGACTGGTAAATTAGATTCACTAAAACAGGGTTGAATTTATATTGTAAGCAGTTGCCTACAATTGCGTAAGCTAAGCAGAACTGTATCGGAGTATTAGTATGAGGGGAAAAAAATATGCATTGATTTCTAGCCACGTAAATATTGAAATACACTAAACAGGGCCAGTCTTAGGCCGATTGCTGCTAACGGGACCCCGTGCCTGGGAGGGGCCCCGCAATTAAAATTTTTATTAATAGTAATAGTTGTTATTGTAAAAAAAAAATAGTAGCATCCATTAATTGGATTGCGTTGCGCGATTCGGACGGCCTGTCCTGGCTCTGACAGTCCACTCAGGTCTCTGGCCTGTATAACAATTCCTCTCTACTTTTCCCGATTTCATTTTATTAAATTTCTCATTTCCACAGCTTTCTGGACCTTATCAATTAATTTGTTCTTTGATGCCCCCTGTGGTTATTCCTTATTAGGCACTTTTTGTATAATCTTCCTTATAACCTCGTAATATTTGCATACTAATTATATTATAGCATAATGGCCTATATAAATTGTATTCTTATCTGATTAAACTTTAAAAAAATTTTTCTCATGTCCCTCACTCTCTATCTTTAAAGGCTGTCAATATATTTTCTTCTGCAATCGAGGCCTTGACCGACCTAAAAATGAAAGGAGAAAAGTGTAATAAATTTCCACCAGGTAAATGTTTTAAGCAGTTCCAATATTAAAAATAATGAGTCTAGACAGGATAGATAGGACAGATTAGGCCCGTAGCGTGTGTGCGTTTTGTCTGCCCCCCCCCTCACTCCTCTGCTTATTTGTTCTACTTAGTAAAATGTATTACCTGCCCCCCCCCTGCTATTGCCTGGCCCCCTGCTGTAGAATTTTCACGCTACGGGGCTTGGACAGACAGACAGTTAAGTTATGATTATGGCTCAACTCCAATTGGCAGCATGGGCGTATTCATGGGGGGGGGGGGCATTTACCCCCCTACATTTTGAAAAAATGTCATATAAGAGGGGGGCATTTGCTCCCCCCTCCTACATTTAAAAAAAATGTCATAAAGTTGTTATTTGCCCCCCCCCCCCCTGCAAAATTTTTGCCCCCCCCCCGGAAAAATTCCTAGCGACGCCCATGGTTGGCAGTGATGGCTAGTTGTATGTGCCTCTGTTGATTTTTATATCAGTGTTTATGAGATAATTTCTTAATACGTACAGAAGATGTAAAAGAGCAAGAATGAAAAAGAATAGAGTTATCGATGTATTATTATTAGTCGATACACATAAAGTTACAATCAAACAGTCAGGAAGATAGACAGTAAAATAAATGAAGGCAGATAGACTGACTGATTAACTGACAGACAGACAGATAGCTAAATAATCTCTGCCTATTTCTATCACAATAGATTCACGGGACAATATAAACAATTACTGGAATTCCACCAAACGCCATCATGTTCACATTTCGCTTGATAGACAGCTGCGCAAAACGCTTCCACTAACAGGTACATTTTGTTTTTAAATAGACCAGAGGTCATTAGGGTCACATTACTTGTGTATATATTATAAAGAGCCGCAAAATATTTAATAACAATTTTCTCCATAATCGCCCGCGCCCTCTCTCAGTATTTGTCATTGTACTTGTCAGTATTCGTCATTGTACTTGTCAGTATTTGTCATTGTACTTGTCAGTATTTGTCATTGTACGTGTCAGTATTTGTCATTGTACTTGTCAGTATTTGTCATTGTACGTGTCAGTATTTGTCATTGTACGTGTCAGTATTTGTCATTGTACGTGTCAGTATTTGTCATTGTACTTGTCAGTATTTGTCATTGTACGTGTCAGTATTTGTCATTGTACGTGTCAGTATTTGTCATTGTACTTGTCAGTATTTGTCATTGTACTTGTCAGTATTTGTCATTGTACGTGTCAGTATTTGTCATTGTACTTGTCAGTATTTGTCATTGTACGTGTCAGTATTTGTCATTGTACGTGTCAGTATTTGTCATTGTACTTGTCAGTATTTGTCTTTGTACTTGTCAGTATTCGTCATTGTACTTGTCAGTATTTATCATTGCACTTGTCAGTATTTGTCATTGTACGTGTCAGTATTTGTCATTGTACGTGTCAGTATTTGTCATTGTACGTGTCAGTATTTGTCATTGTACTTGTCAGTATTTGTCATTGTACTTGTCAGTATTTGTCATTGTACGTGTCAGTATTTGTCATTGTACTTGTCAGTATTTGTCATTGTACGTGTCAGTATTTGTCATTGTACGTGTCAGTATTTGTCATTGTACTTGTCAGTATTTGTCATTGTACTTGTCAGTATTAATCATTGCACTTGTCAGTATTTATCATTGCACTTGTCAGTATTTGTCATTGTACGTGTCAGTATTTGTAATTGTACGTGTCAGTATTTGTAATTGCACTTGTCAGTATTTGTCATTGTACTTGTCAGTATTTGTCATTGTACGTGTCAGTATTTGTCATTGTACTTGTCAGTATTTGTCATTGTACGTGTCAGTATTTGTAATTGTACGTGTCAGTATTTGTAATTGCACTTGTCAGTATTTGTCATTGTACGTGTCAGTATTTGTCATTGTACGTGTCAGTATTTGTCATTGTACTTGTCAGTATTTGTCATTGTACTTGTCAGTATTTGTCATTGTACGTGTCAGTATTTGTCATTGTACTTGTCAGTATTTGTCATTGTACGTGTCAGTATTTGTCAATGTACTTGTCAGTATTTGTCATTGTACGTGTCAGTATTTGTCATTGTACTTGTCAGTATTTGTCATTGTACTTGTCAGTATTTGTCATTGTACGTGTCAGTATTTGTCATTGTACTTGTCAGTATTTGTCATTGTACTTGTCAGTATTTGTCATTGTACATGTCAGTATTTGTCATTGTACTTGTCAGTATTTGTCATTGTACTTGTCAGTATTTGTCATTGTACTTGTCAGTATTTATCATTGCACTTGTCAGTATTTGTCATTGTACGTGTCAGTATTTGTAATTGTACGTGTCAGTATTTGTAATTGTACGTGTCAGTATTTGTAATTGTACGTGTCAGTATTTGTAATTGTACGTGTCAGTATTTGTAATTGTACGTGTCAGTATTTGTCATTGTACGTGTCAGTATTTGTAATTGTACGTGTCAGTATTTGTCCTTGTACGTGTCAGTATTTGTAATTGTACGTGTCAGTATTTGTAATTGTACATGTCAGTATTTGTCATTGTACGTGTCAGTATTTGTCATTGTACGTGTCAGTATTTGTAATTGTACGTGTCAGTATTTGTAATTGTACGTGTCAGTATTTGTAATTGTACGTGTCAGTATTTGTAATTGCACTTGTCAGTATTTGTAATTGTACGTGTCAGTATTTGTAATTGTACGTGTCAGTATTTTGTCATTGTACGTGCCAGTATTTGTCATTGTATGTGTCAGTATTTGTCATTGTACGTGTCAGTATTTGTAATTGTACGTGTCAGTATTTGTCATTGTACGTGTCAGTATTTGTAATTGTATGTGTCAGTATTTGTAATTGTACGTGTCAGTATTTGTAATTGTACGTGTCAGTATTTGTAATTGTACGTGTCAGTATTTGTCATTGTACGTGTCAGTATTTGTCATTGTACGTGTCAGTATTTGTCATTGTACTTGTCAGTATTTGTCATTGTACGTGTCAGTATTTGTCATTGTACTTGTCAGTATTTGTCATTGTACGTGTCAGTATTTGTCATTGTACTTGTCAGTATTTGTCATTGTAAGTATCAGTATTTGTCATTGTACGTGTCAGTATTTGTCATTGTACTTGTCAGTATTTGTCATTGTACTTGTCAGTATTCGTCATTGTACTTGTCAGTATTTATCCTTGCACTTGTCAGTATTTGTCATTGTACGTGTCAGTATTTGTAATTGTACGTGTCAGTATTTGTAATTGCACTTGTCAGTATTTGTCATTGTACGTGTCAGTATTTGTCATTGTACGTGTCAGTATTTGTCATTGTACTTGTCAGTATTTGTCATTGTACGTGTCAGTATTTGTAATTGTACGTGTCAGTATTTGTAATTGCACTTGTCAGTATTTGTCATTGTACGTGTCAGTATTTGTCATTGTACGTGTCAGTATTTGTCATTGTACTTGTCAGTATTTGTCATTGTACTTGTCAGTATTTGTCATTGTACGTGTCAGTATTTGTCATTGTACTTGTCAGTATTTGTCATTGTACGTGTCAGTATTTGTCATTGTACTTGTCAGTATTTGTCATTGTACGTGTCAGTATTTGTCATTGTACTTGTCAGTATTTGTCATTGTACTTGTCAGTATTTGTCATTGTACGTGTCAGTATTTGTCATTGTACTTGTCAGTATTTGTCATTGTACTTATCAGTATTTGTCATTGTACGTGTCAGTATTTGTCATTGTACTTGTCAGTATTTGTCATTGTACTTGTCAGTATTTGTCATTGTACTTGTCAGTATTTATCATTGCACTTGTCAGTATTTGTCATTGTACGTGTCAGTATTTGTAATTGTACGTGTCAGTATTTGTAATTGCACTTGTCAGTATTTGTAATTGTACGTGTCAGTATTTGTAATTGTACGTGTCAGTATTTGTCATTGTACGTGTCAGTATTTGTCATTGTACGTGTCAGTATTTGTAATTGTACGTGTCAGTATTTGTCATTGTACGTGTCAGTATTTGTCATTGTACGTGTCAGTATTTGTAATTGTAAGTGTCAGTATTTGTAATTGTACGTGTCAGTATTTGTAATTGTACGTGTCAGTATTTGTAATTGCACTTGTCAGTATTTGTAATTGTACGTGTCAGTATTTGTAATTGTACGTGTCAGTATTTTGTCATTGTACGTGCCAGTATTTGTCATTGTACGTGTCAGTATTTGTAATTGTATGTGTCAGTATTTGTAATTGTACGTGTCAGTATTTGTAATTGTACGTGTCAGTATTTGTAATTGTACGTGTCAGTATTTGTCATTGTACGTGTCAGTATTTGTCATTGTACGTAATCGCCAATCACTACATCATTATTTTAATAACAATTTAAGATTAAAATGCAATCGAAAAATCGTTTTGAATTTAGTTTTCTATCTATCTATCTATCTATCTATCTATCTATCTATCTATCTATCTATCTATCTATCTATTAGAATCTATCTATCTATATATCCATCCCTCAATCTATCTATCTATCTATTTATCTATAAAACAGACCACTGTACCTGCAAGGTTTCCAAAAGGGCAGGACAGATGTTTGGTTGCACAATGGCCAAAGCAAGCCGCTAGTGGGAAGAAGGTACAACCAAGAATCCTGTGCAGCCCTTTCGGAACTCTGGCGGGTTACAGTGATCTGTTTTATAATGAAGTTGTGATTGATGGGTGTGATGTTAGGTGGAGGGGGAGGGGGGGCATCTGATGGTGGAGATTGCCAGTGGCCAAGATTAGCTTGCGGCAGCCAACAACTACCTGAAAAAAGGGGCCACAAACAGAGTTATATTTAAGGACGGGTGCGCCGGGTTCGAGCCCAGTACCCCGACATTTGAAGGACCCGCAGAGTCCAAATTATAACTCTTTTATTTTTATATCTTTTACACAGAGAGGTACATAGCGATAAGATTGATACCTAATGATTTAATTAAAACCACTCGTCAACTCCGGAGTGAAAATGTGTTGGACGTCCGAGATATTCTATAAGATGATGAATGATCACTTGTTTCACCAACCAACAGTCTTATCTAACGGGTTATCATCTGTTTCACCAACCAACAGTCTTATCTTACAGCTTTTCATCTGTTTCACCAACCAACAGTCTTATCTTACATGTTTTCTTCTGTTTCCCCAGTAAACAGTCTTATCTTACATGTTTTCTTCTGTTTCACCAACCAACAGTCTTATCTTACATGTTTTCTTCTGTTTCACCAGCCAACAGTCTTATTTAACGTATTTTCATCTGTTTACCCAGCAAACAGGTTCGGCTGTGCAGTCAGACATTACGATGCTTGGTACAACGAATTCGAGTTTTTCCCATTCAACAAACAAGGAAAGAAAAACAAAAACAAGAAAAATTAACTCTTCACTACTTTGGTTTTGACTCTACTGCATTTGATGCAGTGACGACTTTGTGGTCATTCTGTGTGTATGTTATTTGTATACATCATTGTTCATGAGAGAATTTGTGCATAGAGGTAAATACTGAGATGAAAAAGGAAGAATTAAAGAAAAGAGGGATCGATTTATCAATCTATGCATATACAGTAACAAATCAGAAAGTCAGAGAGAAAGATAGATAGACAGACAGACAGACAGATAGACAGACAGACAGACATACAGATAGATAGATAGATAGATAGATAGATAGATAGATAGATAGATAGATAGATAGATAGATAGATAGATAGATAGATAGATAGATAGATAGATAGATAGATAGATAGATAGATAGATAGATAGATAGATAGATAGATATATAGATAGATAGATAGATAGATAGATAGATAGATAGATAGATAGATAGATAGATAGATAGATAGATAGATAGATAGATAGATAGATAGATAGATAGATAGATAGATAGATAGATAGATAGATAGATAGATAGATAGATAGATAGATAGATAGATAGATAGATAGATAGATAGATAGATGATAGAGAGTTAACAAAGTTCAAGACAATTGTTTGATTGTATTATGATTATATAAACTACAATTGGAATAATTTAATTTAAAGATACCTCAAATGTTATGATTATAGATAAATGAGAAATGTAGGCTATTTTCTAAACTCTTATTGTTTCTTTGTAAAAATTTTTATAATCTTTCCTGTAATCTTTTGTAATCTTTTATTGGACTGAAATAGGAATCTAAAATTGTTCACCTTTATTTAGATTTTGTACATTAATCCCATTCATTATTTAGACACATGTATTACCTTTTTTTACCTTCATTACATACGGCATGTCACATTAATTACATATGTCACATGTATTACATTTGATCTCGTAACGAAATGTAACACTCAGATTTACACTTTAAAGTGTTTTTTATTTATTTATTTATTTTAATTTTGCTTAGTAATGAAAAATATTTATTTGTTGTTACAGATGTAATAATGGAATTTATTTATTTATTTATTTATTTGAACTGCCTAAAACACACAAAAAGAAAATGGTTTGCAATTTCACAATATATTTTTTTTAAAAATCAATAAAAGTATTATTTTTTTTTAAATAGGCTCAGTCGTTAAGTGTTGCAGTAGGAGTTGCAACGTTGTTCAAAAAATCTGTTTTATTCTCTGTCTACAGAGCCATTGTTATAGATAGACTAACTAGCCCCCGCCCGCCCTTCCGCCCCCTTACAAACTGCCAAATGGACTTTTCCAGTACAGACTCGTATCAAGTTAGATGGTCAAATGGCCCCGACAGTGACTTGTGACTAAAAAAAACACCAAACTAAGAACTGTGCATTCAATCACAAAACTAAGAACGGTGCATTCAATCACAAAACTAAGAACGGTGCATTCAATCACAAAACTAAGAACGGTGCATTCAATCACAAAACTAAGAACGGTGCAGTCAATCACAAAACTAAGAACGGTGCAGTCAATCACAAAACTAAGAACGGTGCAGTCAATCACAAAACTAAGAACGGTGCAGTCAAACTGTTTCATACATGATATTCCAAAAATCACAAAAAATGATATTTCGATTCTGCATATATAATCTGCACCAGATTCTGTCACAGGGTTCTCACAGTTGTGGGGTGCCACCAGATTCTGTCACAGGGTTCTCACAGTTGTGGGGTGCCACCAGATTCTGTCACAGGGTTCTCACAGTTGTGGAGTGTAAGAAAATAATTTAAACACAGGTTGTGACTTGATTTGGCACTACTTTTATAGCGTAATATTCACAGCCGTTCTTATAGTTGGGCCCACTAGGGCCCGCACAGTTTAAGGGGGTCCCCTTCCAATAAAACTTCTATTAAATCTGTTGGTATAGAGGCCTGACTGATATTTCTGCCTGGGGCCCCTAATATATCGTTCAATTTCTTCCTGGGGCCCCCCTAAAATATCTTAAATTCTCTGCTTGATGCCCCCCCCAAAGTAAAAAAACCGGTGCTGGTCAATATATAGTATATAGATTGGCCCAACACATTGTTACCTGGATAGTGAAAAAGGAACAAGATAAAAGATTTATTATCAGTAAATCTGTAGCATAATCTATTTTCCATAGATTGTTATCATACAACATCATAAAAAAACTAGTAAGAGAGACTATATGATAGATAAAAATACGTCATTTCCATTTTTATTTAAGCATATCTATATTTGTCTTGTTCTAATATGTTCTTTGAAAAAATACGTAATCTACAATTTTACTTAAACTCTGCTGCCATACTCATAGTAAACTCAGTCCAGTGCAGTCCCGTAGCGTGAAAATTCTACAGCAGGGGCCAGGCATTCTAAAGCAGGGGCCAAGCAATAGCAGGGGGCCCATGTAATAAATTTTACTAAGAAGAACAAATAAGCAGAGGGGGCCAGACAAAACGCAGGGGGGCCCGGCCCCCTGCCCCCCCCCCGCACGCTACGGGCCTGGTCCAGTGGCGTAGTGAGCTTAACTCGCGCCAGGGGTAAAATACCTATTTAGCACACACACACCCCCATTCAAAAACCATACAATATTATATGTAAAATATACCATTTGGCGCCCCCTTTGTGAGTAGCGTCCGGGGCTTCCAAAAAAAAAAACACGTCTTGCTCACCTGCCGCCTTTTACTCAACTCCCTCCCACGCAACTGACCCGTGGTCTCGCTCTCGTCTTTTTCCACCCACGTCTTCTCGTTCTCTCTCGTCCAGTTGCAAAACAAAACGCATGCAAACCTGTGGTTGTCAGAGATATTTCGTGCCCAGACACAACTGTTTGCACACATATGCACACACTTGGAAACACACTCACTATTGGTGGCCCACTCATACCCAACCTGTGACAGGCACACACTATTGGTGACTCACTCACACCCAACCTGTGACAGGCACACACTATTGGTGACTCACTCACACCCAACCTGTGACAGGCACACACTATTGGTGACTCACTCACACCCAACATGTGACAGGCACACACTATTGGTGACTCACTCACAACCAACCTGTGACAGGCACACACTATTGGTGACTCACTCACACCCAACTTGTGACAGGCACACACTATTGGTGACTCACTCACACCCAACTTGTGACAGGCACACACTATTGGTGACTCACTCATACCCATCCTGTGACAGGCACACACTATTGGTGACTCACTCACTCCCAATTTGTGACAGGCACACACTATTGGTGACTCACTCACACCCAACCTGTGACAGGCACAGACTACTGGTGACTCACTCCCAATTTGTGACAGGCACACACTATTGGTGTCCCACTCACTCCCAACCTGTGCAGTGCCGTAACGAGCTTAACTCGCGCCCGGGGCACAATACCTTTTTAATACCTTTTTAGTGCCCCCCCCCATTCGAAAAACAATATTATATGTAAAATTTACCATTTGGCGCCCCTTGTGATTAGCGCCCGGGGCATGATGCCCCCCCCTTGCCCATCCCTCGCTACGCCACTGAATCAGTCTAAAGAATAGGTTGTTTTACATAGGTGCGAACGGAATTTTTAAAAAATATTTAGTGCAAGCCACAGATTAGCCCATATAAATGTTGTGGCCTTGGCCTATATTTGTGAGTACTGCTGCTGTTGGTGCATTTTAATCAAGCTAACATATTACAATCTTTTTAAAAAAAAAGCTTGGTGGGAAGCATTCATTAATTTCAGGACCAATTTTTTTTAATTAGGACAATTGGTGTGAAATTCTTATTACTGTACTGTACTGTACTGTACTGTAGTGTTTCTCAAGCTTGTACACTTCGATACTCCGTATGAGAACAGTTTTGGTTTAGAGACTAGCTGCAAAGAAATTAAAAACTACGATAAAAGAAGGAGAAAGAGTCATTGATTGTACATTATTTTACCTTTTTACTTTGCAGATTTAGAAACTTTCAGTGTATATGAAACATAACAAATTTGAGTTTTAATTTTGATTATATAAATGATTTCATTATAAAATTAAGTATGTCGTGATCCACATTAAAATCGTCCGAGAACCACACAATTAGGACTACTGTGGTATTGTGTTGTGAAAAAAAAAAATCAAAATAAAGGGAAGTAACAATGAACATCCTTATGTACACTGTCAAGTTATAGTTATTTCCCTGAATCTGAACGTACCTTTCACTGAATTTTAATTGAATGATAATCATCCCGTTTACAGTTATTATTTTATCACACAAATAGTAACAAGATTAAACCATTACCGCTTCAGCTGAAGTCGATTTCTAAATTTGAATTGTACTTTTTTTTTTTTTTTTTTTTAACGCCGCCATTGCCAGCATGGTAGGGTGTAGGGTGCCTACCACACCAACATTGTTGGCGGCGCTGATGCACGTCTGCCATGCCTACAGAGCGGCGGGGTGAGTGTGCCCGCTATCATCTGCAGGGATGGCAGAAAGATGGGTTTTAGTCCTTGCCCAAACCGGCCAGACCAGCAGGGTGTGTGTACTGCCGGTCGGCCAGAATGGCAAGGAAAGGGGTTTTTCCTGCCACTCGGACAGAGGGGAGGGTGTAGTGTGCCTGTACCCTCAGCCGGAAATGGCAAGCTGCGCAGGTGTGCTTGAGTGAGACGGAGTGGAAGGGTGTTGTGTGCCGACCACATCCATCACCACCGCCAGCTGTGAATACTGCGGTCTCGGATAGTCCTCATTGACCACAGTACCACCACCCTCGCAAGTAATGGTTTTTTTTTCCTGACTAGAGAACCCCTATGATCCATCCCCCGTGGATCATGGTATGTCTCTCAGACCAGGAAGGAGAGATCACAAAATATTTTGAGATACTCTCCGAAACAAATTTGAATTGTACAATACAAGAGAATTACAAAGTGTACACTTAAATTTGAAGCAAACATAGTTAAATTGCCATTAGACCTACCTATATCACTAAACTTCCAAAATATAAATACGTATATCATAAAAAGTCACTGATCTAAAGATCTGCTTGTTGACATACTTTCTTTTGTAGAAGATTGTTGCTCAGTGCGGCGCGATTGAAGTAAATCCAGGTTTGATTAGCCAGTACATATAAATTGGAGCAGAAACATTGCTATGGATATGTTAACTAAGTTATCCCCCTTCCCTCCAAAAGGGTCCAGCAGTAATTTATATGAAATTTGGTGCTAAGAGAGCGCTAAAAGCAACTGTTTGCCTAGAGCCCTGACATATCTCTTAAAGTTTCTGCCTAAGGCCACCAAAGACTTAAGAACGGTTTTAATATATAGATACTAGGAAAAAAAATAACTTTATGTTGACTTGTGTAGAGGACGTTCAACAAAAGATGATGAGCAAGGACAGAGTTTTCGGAAAGTTTTTGTTTTTAAGAGAATTTTTTCTCACGGGACTAAAGTTTGTATTAGACTCACAGAGATGGCGCATCAAATAAGAATGACGTCAACTTGGATTTAATTAACAGTTATTGATATGTGTGGTGCCTGACTGCTAGTGACTGGACTGAAACTGCGTGCCACAATTTGACCAGCCGTAGGTGCGTAGGACTGCCTGCAACCCAAGAGATGAGATTTACAGATGATGCAAAGCTCATATCACGTAGTGTTGAACCGTTTCATGTATGAAAAAGGGGCTGGCATTTTATTACTCTTTGACTTGAAAACCCCTAAGAGTCCACAACCTGAATGAGGTGTTTATCATTTCAGTCTCAATGGAACCATCCACGATTCTTTTTTTGTTGTTCTTCTAGCCTCCCCCATCCCATTGGCGAATCCACAGTAGGAATAGTCCAAACTCAGCTTTATGATCGCCGTGGGCCCTATGCCCTATACAGAGATATATTTAGGGGCCCGTAAGAGATAAATTTTAATGCCCTAGGCCAGTGATTGGCGAACCTATGGCACGCGTGTCACAGTCGGCACGCAGAGCCTCATCAATCGGCACGCGACTAAAATACTAAAATATCACTTCCTTTAATTTTAATTGGAGTGTTGGCTATAAAAAAAATGGTTTTTCGGTTACATTTTGGGCACGCGGCCCCCGAAAAGACTCGCCAACACTGCCCCAGGCAGAGACATGTTTGAAGTTCTGCTTTGGAGAGTAATTATGTTGCGTTTCTATTTGAAATCTCATTTTTATACTTTCGTTGGCCCATGTATGCTGAGGACCTTTCCGTTATGCCTATAAGATAAAGCGACCGTGGAAGCGCCTAGGAAGACAAATTTGTATGACGTCTTCGGGTATCAACCCAGTACCCTTCCATTACGTCTATCGCGCTATCAATGTCACCAACTCTCCGGGGCTGGATATAAGATGATACTAAACAAAAATTCAGTATTTCGTTATATTAAAAATGGCCTTAATATTGTTTTAACACAGTCTATTACTATAACCCCTTCATTATCCTCCGTGGTACTCTTCGGTCAGGGAATTCCCGTAGACCATCGCATCGTATAATTTACGTACTGAAACGCATTGTGGTGACTTTGTGACGTAGCAGTAGTTGTGATGAAGCCGGCAGTGAAGAACTATTGCCGTCAGAATTGTAGTTGGAAATAAATTATTACTTGTTTTTAAAGATGTGATTACCATAAAGCGTTCAACAATATATTTACTTATTTTTTCAGATTTTGTTAACACTTGGGTAACAAAAGAATCGCATGTTTAACTTTGACCCAGTTATGTCTGGGATTTGGGATTGTTGCCCTAGTTTTTATTGCCCCAGTCCTTATAAGACCGCCACTGCTATTGGTAACAGCATTTTAGATTAATTTAAATGTCGACTTGAGATTTAGATAAACCCAGGAGCTTATTAGATCACAGCGGAATACTAAAAATTTAAACTTTGAGAGGTAGAACCCTGGCAACGAAACAATCTAAGAGATAGCTAAGTCTATGTTTTAATTTACACTGTCATTATGGTTTAACCAACTGAATGGTACACATTGCAACAATAGAAGATGTAAGTTGGGGGGAACACGGAATAATTGGTGAATGGTCGTAGCAGACGTAAGTCGATTTCCACAGCTGAGTAGTGGGACGTGTCACACCTGGTATGTGTGTCAACTGTCACAGGTAATAAGTATGTCAACTGTCACACCGGGTATGTGTGTCAACTGTCATAGGTAATAAGTATGTCAACTGACAGTGTGATATGTGTGTCAACTGCCACATATGATATGCTTGTGTCAACTCATATGTGTGTCAATAGTCACGATTGATGTGTTTGTGTCAACTGTCACAAGTGATATGATATGTGTGTCAAAATGTCATAACTGATATGTGTGTCAACTATCACATATAATATGTGTGTGTCAACTGTCCCAAGTGATGTGTGTATCAACTGTCACAACTGATGTATGTGTCAACTTTCTCAGAAGTTGTAAGTAAGCTCTCACAGAAAAACACGTCTTTCAAGTAATCTTAATAAAAAAAATATTATAATGACTTCATAACAATAGAAACCCAGAGTCATTCAGTAATCGTTAAAATGTAAAATATTCAAACCATGACTCATATATGTGTGACTCATCTTCCATAAATAAAAATCTTAAACAGGTAAATTCAATATTATGTTATTATTATAGTAAATAATTCATTGCCTTGGTGTAGAATCTATTCAATATCATGAAAATTTTGAAACTATTGGCACACAAATAATGTTCCGTGCCTTCACTTAATATCAAGAAAATTTCAAAACTATTGACATAATGTGCAGGTTCAATAAAGTGTTACCGAAAGAGTTCCCAATATGTAGGAATGAATGTGTGGTGAGAGGGTGGGCGGGGATAGGGCGGGGACTTTAATCAGCGACAACTGACCTACATTCGAGACATTGTAATGCTAATCCAATTACCCCCAGAACAATGGAAGCGGAATTTTTCATCAAAGTTAATGAAAATATGTTACCTTCTTGGGTATGAACTTCAGTGGTTTAAATAGACTTTAAACTGGTGTATCATTTTTTCAACGGGTATAATAGTCATTGAAATATACTTTGAACCATACTTTGAACTATACTTTGAAATATACTATGATCTTTTAACTACATGATTATGTTTTTTCAATAAAGTAAAGTACCTTAAGCTAAAATGTCTTACGAAGCCATCATTTCATAGGAAACGGTTCTGTAAATGGGGTCTCTTTAATGGTGAGGCTCGTAGACAGTTACCTAGTTTTTTTCTTTCTATGTGAATGTGTTTGGCTATAGGATCAAACGATGATAATTCTTTATTGTTGTTGTTTGTTTTTTTTTTGAATATGTAAACATGCCGTGTAAATATTGTTGTTAGTAGTGAATTGGGAATACAATTCTGGTTTGAAAAAAATCTTAAAACTAAGTTGAAGTAATGATTCATTAAAGAAAAAAATACAGTATGGTGGAGAGGAGTGGGGTAAATTTAACAATCGTCTGCAGCCAAAATAAAATGGCGTGACGTTATTACAAGCATTGAAAAAAGTCGTTTCAGTTTGTGTACACAGTTTATGATGACGCCATGTGTGACGTTATTCTCAGTTAATGAAGCGGAACATATCAACAGACTTGCTTCAGTAATCATCAATGAAGTTAGAGGGGGAAAAAATCACACGATTTGCTTTAACTGAGCCCTGCTTGGGGGCGATTTTTTTCAAATCTATTTTAACCCTCTAAGGACTAAGCAAAACAAAATCGAAGATATAGACGGTTTATTTACATAAAGAATTGTGGAACTGCTTTTACACCGTTATTGAAGATGGTTTATCAATGTCTGGTTTTATCAGCTTTCATTATAGGTAAGTTTAGCGTGTTTATATTAAAAGCTCATTAATAATTATAGGTAAGTTTTTTTGTTTATATTAATTGTTTATTGATTAATTAAAAGGTATGTTTGGTGTGTTTATATTTAATGTTTGTTAATTCATTATAGGTAAGTTTTAGCGTGTTTATATTAAATGTTTGTTAATAATTATAGGTAAGTTTAGGTTATTTGTATTAATTGTTTTTTTTGATTAATGAATAGGTATTTTGGTGTGTTTATATTTAATGTTTGTTAATTCATTATTTTTTTGTTGTTTTTTTTTGTTTCAGCTCTTTGGTGCTGTTGTTTTTCGTCTATCGTATTATTTGTTGTAAATGCGACAGGTTATATTTGTGTGCTTGTAGTGTGGGGAAAATAATTTTCTAGGTTTCTATTTTATATAGTTGTAAATATATTCTTAATGTTTATACTTTAAATATGTGATAAATGTGGTTGTTATGTTTATTCTGTAAATTGCTATACATGTATTTTTTTTATTTACCTAATGTAATTGTTTTATCGTTAAGAACTAAGTGGAAATTTTACAATCAATGATAATGATGTGATAAAAATGTTAACGGTTAAATCCTAGTTTTTTTATAGTGTGGTAAAATGTTCACTCAATTCATATTTTTAAACGATAAGAATGTCACGACAGTTAGATTTTATAGTTGTTAATAAATCAGCCTCGCGTATGATACTCACCAGCAGCCTTGCAGCATACTACCACAGCCCTACCCCATCATTTAAAGGTCTTTTGTGGGTCCTCCTTCTGGATTCTAAGTCAAAGCCTTTTTTTTTGGAGGGGGGAGGGGGGAGAGAGAGAGAGAAACTTATTGGTGTCTCCACTGCCACTTCTTTCTGTTTCATAAAGAACGTGTGTTTATATGATTACAAAATGTCCATTCATTAAATCAATTAATTGTTCATAATGAAGGACATTGTCTGGTACAGGTGTGGACAAACTTTTTGAATAGCGGGGCCACAGTGGGAATCGAAAATTATCCGGCGGGCCGGACCAGGAGGAGGCGGATAGAGCGTTGACATGAGCTAAATATAGATTTCATGTAAACGTCATAGCGTAAAAGAATAGTTCCCTCTGAAACGTAAGGTGGTGAGCCGGATTTGGGTCGCAGTTTGCTTAAAGCTGGTCTAGTTTGGGCCACACAAGTGGTGTGAATTCAACGTATGATGCTTTACTGAAGTCGCCTATCATTAAAATGTGATGTTGTCAGGTATGAAAGTCATTGACTGAAGTCAGTGAGACGTGGAGATGTTGCATGCAAATGTTTTGGGAATCTCCGGTAACAATCGAAAATTTGAGCGTGTTCAAAGTGCAGTGTTTTAGATTGGGGTGTGAGTTAATCTGAGAATCAGGAAGTTAACTTAGTGTGCTATAGAAGAGTTGGAGATATAAATATAGATAGATTGATAACTTGTTAGCTCGATTGATAGATGAATGAATGGATGCCAGCATAGAAGGATGGATGGATTGACGGATGGATAGATAGACAGGCCCAGACTGACAGACGATAGATAGATAGATAAATATATAAATAGATAGATTGCTTTATGTTGACTTGTGTAGAGGATAGATAGATAGATATGTAAATAGATAGATAGATAGATAGATAGATAGATAGATAGATAGATAGATAGATAGATAGATAGATAGATAGATAGATAGATAGATAGATAGATAGATAGATAGATAGATAGATAGATAGATAGATAGATAGATAGATAGATAGATAGATAGATAGATAGATAGATAGATAGATAGATAGATAGATAGATAGATAGATAGATAGATAGATAGATAGAATTAACCCCCAACTGTCATTCTAAAACACATACTTTCTTTTAAACCTAAACCATAACGTCAGGTAATAAGACCGGTAAAGGTATTTAATGGCATTTAAAACATTACCCTCTGACACTAGACAGCTGTACCACTAAACTCAGACAATCGTACCATTGAACTGAGGACGTAAACCGCGCAATTATTGATTTATTTTATGTATAGTATCTTGTTTTGTTTCTTTTTTTTACACTGGAAGTAATGTGAACTTTGAGGAAGGTGGTGGGGGTGTAAATGCGTACCTGTGGCCACCTGGTTACCTTGCCACATGTTGTTAGAAGGAGTTCAACTTTCTACGTCAGTACTAAAGTTCAATGTATCAATCCACTCTGGGGGGGGGGGGGAGTTCGTTTAGCCTCTCCTTCCCCCTTCCACCAAACATATAGACATAGATGGGGGTACGGGGGAAGAGGGTTAGAAGGAGGGCAATGCTTCATTATTATTTATTTCTAAATCTGGGTCTAGTTTACATACTGCTTGTTGTGGGGTGGGGTGAGGTGGGGTGGGTCAACATATCATTTGAAACTTCAAGAGAAAAAAAAATGGAAGACAAGAAAGACAACCAAATATTCACACGAAGCTTGTTAAAACAAAGTGGAGGAAAAATAGATTTAAGAAACAGGGACATTCACCAAACTTTGCTTTGTATTGGCCAAGACTGAGTAAGAAAAGTAAAAAAGAGTCTTTTAGAGATCATTGTGAGTCATTGTGTATTTTCTAATAAACAAAACATACTTCGGGGATAATTTGGTTTAAAAAATCCCAAGCCGCTTTAACTTTTGACCCAATTAAAGAAAATGATCCATTTTAATTATGGTAAACTCTGGAAGGTCTCCAAAACGTCCCAAAAAAAAAAAGATCAACCATCTAATTTGTAGATCGATAGTCATACACAGGGACATAGTGTGTGGGGGGCGGTTTCAGTTGATTTCAGTATTGCAGCATCGATTATGTGGATTCAGAGAAATGATGCGTTGTTTGATGCCCTCACTGTGAGAGACCTGAACCCTATCACCCTGTTCTTGGGCAAACGTTTCACGACCAGACCTCATCCCACCACCAACCATTAAATATTCCATCATCAACGTTTCTCCCTTGGCTAACCTTTGTTGTTGAAAGAGACGTCGTGCACACTGCAGTAGATATGTGAAGTCCATGTAAGGATGAGACAGATGCTCACTGTGTGACGAATTTTACGATGCGCTGTTTCCGCACGACCTTCCGTCTCCTGCAGTATGATAGGTCTCACCGATCCTTTCTCTGTCGGGCACTGGCCAAAGGAGTCGGGATATATTGGGCCTGTCCATTCCTTTAGCCCCCCCCTCCCCACGTTCTTTCTAAGACACCCTCTCTTACATGATCCTTTAAAGATACCCTGCATATTTTTTTTACAAATCGAACTTTTCCATAAACCATGACAAAACATATTTGCATAGTATTTCAGGCTGCTATTGAGCTAATGTTTCAGGCTGCTATTGAGCTAATGTTTCAGGCTGCTATTGGGCTAATGTTTCAGGCTGCTATTGGGCTAATGTTTCAGGCTGCTATTGGGCTAATGTTTCAGGCTGCTATTGGGCTAATGTTTCAGGCTGCTATTGGGCTAATGTTTCAGGCTGCTATTGGGCTAATGTTTCAGGCTGCTATTGAGCTAATATTTCAAGCTGCTATTGAGCTAATAATGATTATCTTACACTTTTTTGTATTTCTTCTTCAACAGTTTGTCTCATCATAAGACCGACATGGTCATTCTCTATTGACCAAGAGACGACACTGCGGTCAAACCTGCTGGACAACTACACTTCTACCGTACGCCCTACAGCTACGGTGCTGGTCAGCCTGTCTTTCCAGGCCATAGCGATAACGTCTGTGGTAGGTGCTTGAACAAAATATATCAGGTGTCGGATAATCTTGGCCCCCCCCCTGGAAATATTTACACACCGTAACCCCTCTGATCACATACACTCATCAACTGCTTTTCATTAATATATTAACGGACTGTACCTAACGGCAGAGGGGCCCTGTGTAGGCCCCATGTGTTGTTTAACGGGCCGCAACGCTTCAACTTATTTTAGCGGGAATTCCCTAATGATACATTTTTTTTTACATTTGAATAACCCTTAAAAAAAGAGTGATACTATATCATCTATTAGAGTGGGGGCCCCTATACTCCCGGTCCCCCACGGGTAAGTGTCGAGGTACGCCCATGCTTTTACCGTAAGTACAGGGGATGTGTTGAACTGTAAATTGTATATGTGCACCCTTTTGGATTAAATACATTAAGTTTTATATTACAATGTCTTTTATAGCTGATTGGTTAACCTAAGCTATGCAGATTTTCTGGTTGCTAAGTAACGACGAGTAGGTGGGAAGGCTTTCAAAGAGTGGAATAATACAGAGAAATATTGGGGAAAGCTCACTCCCTAAGGTGTAGTTGTGCCTGGCAGATTAAAAAAAAACTGTGAGCGGTTTATGCATATTTATCTTTTGCTTTGAAATATGAAATACTCTCTCCGTTTCCGTCACATTACATTTTTATCGGTTTGACAGGTAACAAAAATAGTTTACAAAAGTTATCTAATGAAATAGATTGCTATCAGCAGTTTACCATGGGAAGAATTCATTGGTATAAGTAAACCATTGTTTGTATTTTGTTTCAAAGTCACCCTACAAGATATTTCAAAATCTTAAAATTTAATAGTCCAACGCTGTAGATATATGTAGTCGTCATTAGAGATGAAACCTGCATATGTTCAACTAATTTCACTAATCACCATAATAGATCCGTGAAACTGTAGACTTTACTTGGCTCATTGCCAATACAACCTGTTAAGTTAACATTTTGAGAGCTCTTTAGAATGTTTCACAAGAACTTCTTGTTCACCCGCTTTTTTTTTTATTTCTTACCCCCAACACATACACATACAGACAAACACTGACATACACACATATATGCAAATCAATAGTCTTGAAAATAAATAGCAGTCAACTAATCAAAGAATCTGAAAATAATTAATCGATACTTTAACTATTGTATGTCGTTTCTTTCCTACATTGGCTTCGACTGAAGGGTTCGACGGGTCTAATATGGGGAATGGGGAGGGGGGGGGGGAGGGGCCGCAGTACATGGTTTAGTGAGTGCGTCTTTTGATAAAACAATGTTGAAGTATACAAAAATGTAAATAGTACAACAATGTAAATAGTACAACAATAGAGCTTTGAAATAGTACGTTATTGGAACATTGACATCATGTGACAATGAAGCGTTCAGACAGTATGCTAGTGGATCATAGAAATTATGTGACATTCGAACAGTGAAATAGTGTGTTACTGGAACATTAAAATTAAGTGACAATGGAACATCGAAATAGTATGATGGAGGAACATTAAATGAAGTGCGTGAATGGATCACTAAAAAAATGTATTAGTGGAACTAAGAAAACGTGTGTGAATGAAGCGTTGAAATAATATGTTAGTGGAACACTGAAAACTAAAAGTCAGGCTAACTGGAGAAATCGGACTATGAAATATCGAAATGAAATCGTTCCAGGTTTAAGACTAAAGTTTCTTGTCAGCTTATAAAAAATGTTAACTTCTTTGGTATTAATAAGTTATATTTCGAATGGGAATTTAAAGAGCGAGAAAGAAAAATCATTATCTTACAAAAAAATATTTAATTTTTCTATTAACGAAAATGAACTATGATGAGAAACAAACTCTATTCTAGATAAAGCGTGTACAACAGACAAACTCTTTATATTCCTCCCTTACGGCGATATATGTTACATTCACTGGTGCAACTGTATTTGATTTCTAGCTGTACCCTGCAAAACCTTTGCATAGAGTTATATTCCCTTAAGTTTGATCAGTAGGCTAGGTTATTTTTGGTTTCGGACAGATCCGATTTTTTCATGATTCTTATTACTATTGTTTACGTTTGACGTTTTTTTTAACTGGAATACTGTTGTATTAATTCTTTACTTTCGATTTAACGCAGAACCCATACCGCTATTATTTATATATTATTTGCTCATCTCTCAAGATACTCTTATGTTTATTTCTCTACAGGACATCAAAAATCAACAGTTTGGGATCTCGGGCTGGTGGCTTATGGTAAGTGACACAATGTCATGAACACTCCTGCATCTTCCACGATGCTAGAATCATAAACAGGCACGCGCCTAGTGCCCAATGCCCACTCACAGACAAAGGAGGCACCTTCCGGTATCAATGTTCGTCAAATTTTTAGAGGGTTTCGTTAGGCAGTATTGCCCATTGCTCCTCTGTATATCTCTGAAGTCTTTGAAGCAACTCCACGTACCTAAAAAAAAAAAGTAAGGTTCCCTTAACCCATAGGGCCATCGGGACAGATTAAGTGTAGAATTTATATAGTTTGGTAACCACGACATAAGAGAGTGATTGTGGAGTTAAGCACAAAAAGCCCGACCGCCTTTACTTCCCAACTTAAGTCAGGTGTCCATATTAAGCTGGGGCCTTCAAACACTTTCACTAGGACCTGTAAAAACTCCCATTGGTTGTCACTGATGATCGAACTCATGACTCTCAGGTCAAGAGTACAGCTCACTACACCGCTCGACCATAACCCCCACACCCACCCACACACACACCAGGAACGACACTAATCTTAAAGCTTTTACATATGTACTACATCAGCCATGCACAATATATGCATCTGTAATGGCAAATCTAATATACATTTTAACGTTACTTTTATACTTCGTTACCTTATTGTAAGTAATCGACTATCAACCTACTTTGTCCTATTATAAGTAATCCATCTATCAGCTTGCTTGCCTTATAATAAGTAATCGACTATCAACCTACTTTGCCTTTATTAAGTAGTTGGCTATCAATCTACTTTGCCTCATTATATGTAATCGACTATCAACCTGCTTTGCCTTATTAGAAGTAATCGAGTTGATATGGCACGGATTTATCTGTTGCACTCATGCCAATATGTTTGTTAAGTTTTGAAAATGTTTATTATTTTTGTAATTTCTCAGAAATGGATGGACACTCGACTAAGTTGGAAGCCATCAGATTATGGCGGCATCCCAGTTCTGCAGATAACTAATGACCTGATCTGGACTCCATCCCTGATAGTGGACAATTCGTGAGTGCCTAAAGAGCTAGGTTTTGAACTAAAAATTATTTACTAATATTACTTCCATTAGAGCATCGCTAACAATCGTATCAGTGTTTATTAGTGTATAGCAGAGTACGGCAGTATATGGCAATGTATATAACAATGAGTAGTAGTATATAGCAGTATAACTCGATATAAAGCAGAGGACAACAGTATATAGCAGTTCATAACAGTGTATGGGATTATAAGCAGCGTATATACAGTGTAGATCAGTATACAGCAGTGTATAGCAGTTGCAGTATATCGCAGTATAAAAAAGCATGTGACTTTTTATAACAGAATAGCAGTGTATAGAAGTAGAAGTATAAAGCAATGTATAGCAGTATGAAGCAGTAGATTACAGCATAGAACAGTGTACAGTCCATTGGTTTTGGTGGGACACAGTGTTTTTTAATCGTGGTTTGAAAAGGGTTTTAGTAATTAGACAAGTCCAACAGCAGATGTGTGCAGTGTTTAAAGTAAATATAAACATTCAATGCAAACGCCATTGATAAGATTGGAGGGGCGTAGAGTCGCACTTGACCCGCGGGCTGCAGTTTGCCACCAACCGACGCTATGCTGTATTGCTAATAGAAACAGTGAACTCTACTTCATCTTTTTCATCTGTTCGATTGTTATCATGGGCTATGCGATAGAATCTTTTCTTATTTACTTTAAGGCCGGTTTGGGAGTGAGGGGGGGGGGAGGGGGCGCTATGTGTTTGGTGTTGACCAGACGAGATTCGAACTTTTCTAGGCTGGGCGGTTAACAACAATTTTGGCTGTGATGTTAGATTGATACATCTTAGAATTTGTTTTTTTATAGAACGTGAATGTTTAAAACTTTTTTCTTTAAAAAATCCAGAATCAGCGATCTGTCCGCAATACACGAGGACACAATCCCACTTCGGGTGGATGCCAAGGGCGAGGTGTCGTGGAACCCACCTGGACTGCTGACCGTCTCCTGCAACATGGACATCACTTACTTCCCATGGGATAAACATAAGTGCGCTATTCAAGTCACCAGTTTCGGATACACGATTCAGGTAGATCATTCAGTGTGTACACAATACAGGTAGATCATTCAGTGCGTACACAATACAGGTAGATCATTCAGTGTGTACACAATACAGGAAGATCATTCAGTGTGTACACAATACAGGTAGATCATTCAGTGTGTACACAATACAGGTAGATCATTCAGTGCGTACACAATACAGGTAGATCATTCAGTGTGTACACAATACAGGAAGATCATTCAGTGTGTACGCAATACAGGTAGATCATTCAGTGTGTACACAATACAGGTAGATCATTCAGTGCGTACACAATACAGGTAGATCATTCAGTGTGTACACAATACAGGTAGATCATTCAGTGTGTACACAATACAGGTAAATCATTCAGTGTGTACACAATACAGGTAGATCATTCAGTGTGTACACAATACAGGTAAAGTACATAGCATTCAGTGTGTACACAATACAGGTAGATCATTCAGTGTGTACACAATACAGGTAAAGTACATAGCATTCAGTGTGTACACAATACAGGTAGATCATTCAGTGTGTACACAATACAGGTAGATCATTCAGTGTGTACACATTACAGGTAGATCATTCGGTGTGTACACAATACAGGTAGATCATTCGGTGTGTGCACAATACAGGTAGATCATTCAGTGTGTACACAACAGGTAGATCCTTACCACTGCATGCGACTCTTCGATTAATTTTCATGGCCACCAGAAGCGTCTGAAAGGTACTGTGGGTTGTGCGACCGCAGAGGGTTGGGGATAAGGAAGGAGGGCGCAAAAATATGATTCCCACAGAGCGCCGAAATAGATAGCTACGGCTCTGGTGAGCACTGGTCTAAACATCATCGTGTTGTTTTGTTTCGTTTGCAAACTACTGTACGTGTTAATGATTCAATTTTTAACAAATTTAAATTGATTGCAATGTAAAATGTAGGCTAGCTGTTAATTTTAAAGACTCAACGTAAAGTTTAGTATTTTTCTTTATCTTTTTTCATAATTAAACTGACATGAGTTGTCTACCCTCATGTTACAGGAGTTGTCTAACTTTCTTGTTTACAGGAGTTGTCTAACTTTCTTCTTTACAGGAGGTATCTATATTTGTGTATGGGAATGGTGTCTCCCTGTCTTATTTCTCACCAGATGGCGAGTGGATTTTGCTGGACAACTGGACAAACAGGACCATCTTCACAGAGGATAATTATGAATATTCAAAGGTACTTTTACGTGGTAAACGAAAATTCAAAGGTATGTCTTTCATGATAAATAAAATGAGAGGGTACTTTTCAATGGTAAATAAAATTAAAAGGTATGTTTTCAAGGCAAATAATTCAAGGGTATGTTACTCTTTAACTTTATTGTTTGCTTCTACCATCAATATGTCTATAAATATTTTTTTTATGCATCATTGATAATAGTTCTAAAATTTTCTTTTTTCTTTTTTAAACAAAATAGGCTAGAGATCACTTAGAGATCAGTTAGAAATTAGTTAGAGATTAGATATAAATAGATGTAGCAGAGAGTAAACGAAAAGAAAATGGAAATATGAAAACTAGTGCTGTAAAGATTTATCAGGGATGGATTCAAAACTTTATTTTAATATACGCATGTACTGTTTGGTTTAAAAAAAACATTGTTTCTTTTATTTTAGAATATTTTTTTCTGACCACTAGTTTTTAGAAACAAAATGGCATAGCAGACACAGTATAAAAGTTTTGGTTCCTTGCGCCAAGGCAGATTTCTTCAAAAATAAAGTGCATTTTATATTGCTATGAACAAATGCAAGAATTGCCAAAATTTTAATAAAAGTTATAAATTTTTCATCTAAAAAATGGTGATAGCATACATTGTAAAATAAATTATAGATCGACTGAAAATAAAAAAAAATAAAAAACTTACTGAGAAATATTTCTCTAATTTAAAAAAAAAATTGTAGACAAAATTGTGATGTAAACATATATGCTGAGTGTTGGATAGACAGATAGACAGACAGACGGGTGGATGGATTGATAAATGGACTGAATGCATGGATGGATAGATCACGGTAATTTCAGTCTAATATGAGTGTTTTATCTCTTCTCTCCATCCTCCCCCCCCCACCACTACCTACCAGGTGTACTACTACTTCTACCTGAGCAGGAGGCCTCTGTACTACGGACTGAACTACCTGCTGCCCGTTCTCATCACCTCGCTCCTGACCATCTTCGTCTTCGTGCTGCCGGCCGAGTCCGGGGAGAAGATCGGCTACTGTCTGACCGTTCTCCTGGGCTACATGGTCATCTTGACCCTGATAGCCGCCGATCTCCCCACCACGGCTGAGTACACCTCCATATTAGGTGAGTCCTCAGTCCACCACTGCTTAGTACACCTCTATATTAGGTGAGTCTTCATGCCACAACTGCTAAGTACACCTCTATATTAGGTGAGTCTTCATGACACCACTGCTTAGTACACCTCCATATTAGGTGAGTCTTCATGCCACCACTGCTTAGTACACCTCCATTTTAGGTGAGTCTTCATGCCACCACTGCTTAGTACACCTCCATTTTAGATGAGTCTTCATGCCACCACTGCTTAGTACACCTCCATATTAGGTGAGTCTTCATGCCACCACTGCTAAGTACACCTCCATATTAGGTGAGTCTTCGGGCCACCACTGCTTAGTACACCTCTATATTAGGTGAGTCTTCATGCCACCACTGCTAAGTACACCTCCATATTAGGTGAGTCTTCGGGCCACCACTGCTTAGTACACCTCTATATTAGGTGAGTCTTCAGGCGATAAACAATATGCATGTCTTTGTGTGTGTGTTCGTGCATTACCGACACCTTTGTGGAAATATAAATGAGCAAATATCTCAGATCCTGTAGTGTTTGAACAATTAAAAGGTTCATTGATTCGTCTGATGAAATGTAAACACACTGGCTTAAAACGTATGAGCGATCTGACTCACTAATCGGTACAGATGCAGACAAACAATTTTTTTTACTTGCATTTACTTTTAATTGTTAATTGGCTTTTTTACATGTTGTTTAAATCTGGAAAGCTGCCATGTGTTTATCGTTTACGTGGGAGCATTGGCACAAAAAATTAACAAATAAAATCGTCCACTTTACCTTTACCCTCTGCAACATGAAGTATATTGCTTGCCTTAACACTTGTCACAAACCGTACAATTCAGAAACATGAATTGATGAGAAGAAAATTAAAGGTAAAATTACAACAGCAAAAATCAAAGATTTTAGTAGTACTCAAATGTCACAGACCAACCTGGTCATTTAGATAAAAAGGAACAGCATTTATATAGCTTCACAATCATGTAAAACTGGAAATTTCTTTTATTTTTAATTTGTAATCGATGCTAGATTTAATGAGAAAGGGCAATAGGTCAAGGGACATTAATCATATATATATATAGTTTAACATGACGATATATTTAAGTATCGATATTAAGACCCATATTTTTTATTCGCTCACCGTTTCACAGAGCTGTACATTGCCGTGGTGCTCATCATGGGCGGACTGTCCGTCATTCTGTCCATCTACGTGCTGGAGATCCACCACCGACCAGACGACCAGCCGATCCCTGGCTACGTGAGACGTCTGACGATGGCCGGTATGCGGGTCTGCTGCTACGAAGGCTGCTGTCGTGGGAAAGTTTCCCCGAAGGAGCAGGATGTGAATGAAACAAAATCAAAAGGTAATAATTTTCTTGTTGCGGTTTGGTTTAAAAAACAAAACATTGAATTACACTGAAACCGACCAGAGCCTTTCTAATAGATAGGCAAACCAGGTGGCACGCTGAGATCCCTATCCCCCCACCCCCACGCATGCTAAGAGGCACCCCCCCCCCGTGTAAGGATGTTTATATAGCCAGACACCAAATAGGGCTATTTTAGTATTTGATAAAGGGTCCCCTAGCTAAAGTGATTAAATAGTGTTAACAAGTTTCAAAGAATATTATCGGTTTAATATTTTGCAAGTGGCAGACTTAGCGCCAAATAACCTTTGACTTGGACCCCTTGTTTATATTTTCCTTGCCCCCTCGCCCCCCTCCCCCCAATGTAGTTATGCTAAGAACCCCTTAATCCTAAATTGTAAGAACTGCGTAAGGAATAGCACTTGAAGGAGGTTCTTTAACGGTGCAAATATTTGCCCACGGCAGACATATCGCCAAAGTTAACTTCAACGTTGGGCTGCTAATTGTTGGGCTGCTAATTGTTGGGCTCCTAATTGTTGGGCTGCTAATTGTTGGGCTGCTTATTGTTGGACTGCTAATTGTTGGGCTGCTAACTGTTCGGCTGCTAATTGTTCGGCTGCTAATTGTTGGGCTGCTAATTGTTGGGCTGTTTATTCCCTTTTCCTAATTTCCTCCCTACAACGTACAATTTGCGCTTCTTTTAGTGATTAAAAAACTTATCGGGGGTTATTTAGCGGTGAAAAGGGAGGGCGGAGCTATTAAGCTGCCTGATTTGCCTAACTATAACATCCTATATTATTAATTATATGATGCCTTGATGACTGGAAATATGCATAATTTCGCTCATTATTTACTTAAATTGTTTTCCTACAATTTGGTTAAGCTTAGTGTATTTAATTACGTATGTATTCAAAACAATGATATTAGAAAAACAATGTACGGCTGTTTGATTTTTAGTTCGGCACGATTTAGTCCGGGTCATGAAGAACACGACATTCCCCGCCCATAGCTTTGTCCAGGTGACTCAGTTAAAACAAAACAACTTTACCAGGGGCAGTAAGTCTAACGATTTAAAAAAAAAACAGTGAGCTAGTCGAGTTATCTATCTTGGCTTGATCAGAAAAAAATATTTTCAGCAACCACTTTTCTTATGTACCCACAACCCAAATATATTATCATGATAAAATAATTTAGCTTGTTTGTTTTCGCATATATGCACCTTACAATAAATTCGCCTTATTACTACAAGCTAGTTTGTTGCACATCTGTGGTTTGTTGTTTATTTAGGTCCCTTCCAATAAATTCGCATTTTTTCTGTCTCTTCTCTCATTATTTTTTTTCCTACGCTTGGTTTGTTTATTATCAGTGTGTATCAATGTATGTCAATGTATTATCAGTGTGTATCAATCAATGCATTATCAATGTGTAGCAATGTATTATCAGAGTATATCATTGTATTATCAGTGTATATCAATGTATTATCAGTGTGTATCCATGTATTTCATTCAATGTATATCAATAAATATTATCTTTTTCTTTTCGTGAATTACGTATTACTCATAGGCCTACTCAAAGCAGTTCATTTTTTTTGGGGGGGGGGGGGGTGGAAGAGGGTCAGAAACTAGCAAGGCAGAGATTTAGATAAATTTGGGGCCAATTGGCAAAAGCAACCGTGGAGGGGGGAAGGGGGCTACAGCATCAGATGTGTATGTGTGTTAAAGGATCCCTTGAAGGGCCCTCAGATGGTGAGGATCCCGAGAAGGGTACCCTTGGCTTGTTGCTAGTGGTATGAGGGCTGACTCAAAAGTTGACTCGTATTTTATTTGTATTCCTGCCACACACTCAGTCTTCACAACAATTAAAGGTAACACAGGTGACGATGACCAACTCAACAAGTGTCGTGTGACAACAATAAAATATTTATTTTACACAGAGGTACCAGCCCGTATCAGGGATCTGGTGGCCTTTCAAATAAATCAAAGATAATCCAAAAAGATACAGCAACGAGGTAATCCAATATAAATTTATGAATAAATTGAGGGACGTGTTCACTCTAGATCTCTCTCTCTCTCTATCTCTATTTCTTCCTCTCCCTATCGCTCACCCAGAGCCTATTCACTCAGCCTGATTGCGACCGGTCACCCTGGGACCCCTCGGTCGAATGCCGTAAAATCTATCTACTATCTCGCTCATCACTTTCTCACACGTGACCACTAACCAATCAAGCTGCTACATTCAAACTTTCAAATTAGGGGGTGGAGCCTAGATGTGTGTGGGGGGGGGGGGTAGTACGCCGTACAATAGTAACTGGACATCGAGCGGGTCTCTTTGAAGACGCCGACCGGAGTCCGTACAGCAGTCCGGTGGACGGAGATTTTCCCGCGGAATATAACATGTTACTGTTAACTACTCCTCGTTTACCTTCCGCTGTCAACCTGGCTGATGACGCAATTACGGGGGTGGGGTAAAAGGGGGGGGGAACTGAGGAGCGGGAACGTAGATTGTTATGTATAGTTTACTTTAATATACATATTAACGTTATTACTATTATTACGCTAAGGGTTGGAGTAAGGGGATAGTTTCGATAAATTAGTCACAACCTGTGACAATGTGCTGGAAGAGAGCCGTTGCTGAGTTTACCTATTAATAGCAATGACTCAGATCGTACTCATGCCTCAGTGTCTATCGCTAGTATATGATCTTCTAACTTCTAACTGGCAAATGATTTGTCTTCCTAGAACAGTTCGCTTGTATTATAAACATCTCCGAAAAAAATTAGGCATCGATGAATATAAGAATAAAGAAAAAAAAATAAATATATATATATAGACCTTTTCTGAGAATTTCTTAGCCTTTGTGGACTCTTTTAGCACAATATTTAATATAACACAGTATCATTCAAATGGCCCATTGGCTAGATCGACTATCCCAGTAAAAGTTTCAAGTCAAACATGAGAAACTTATCCAAATATTTTGTTTGTTTTTTTTCAATGCAAATAACATGACATTTAAAGACAGATACTTTCTTACAGAAACTGAATCGCAAGCAGGTAAAGAAAATAAATACACCGCAGGATTTGTGGATCCTTTAGGTACTCAGTGCTCTTCAGTGCTTCAGTTGTTTGTTTTGTTTTTTCTCTCAGTAGTTTTAGAAAATAGCCAAATGTAGTTGTTGTTATTATCATTGTGTCACTAAAAATAGAAGTAGTTCAATGTTAGCACATGTTTTTACATGCGTCACTAAAAATAGAAGTAGTTCAATGTTAGCACATGTTTTTACATGCGTCACTAAAAATAGAAGTAGTTCAATGTTAGCACATGTTTTTACATGCGTCACTAAAAATAGAAGTAGTTCAATGTTAGCACATGTTTTTACATGCGTCAATAAAAATAGAAGTAGTTCAATGTTAGCACATGTTTTTACATGCGTCACTAAAAATAGAAGTAGTTCAATGTTAGCACATGTTTTTACATGCGTCACTAAAAATAGAAGTAGTTCAATGTTAGCACATGTTTTTACATGCGTCACTAAAAATAGAAGTAGTTCAATGTTAGCACATGTTTACATGCTCGCTAAAAATAGAAGTAGTTCAATGTTAGCACATGTTTACATGCTCGCTAAAATAGAAGTAGTTCAATGTTAGCACATGTTTTTACATACTCGCTAAAAATAGAAGTAGTTCAGTGTTAGCACATGTTTTTACATGCGTCACTAAAAATAGAAGTAGTTCTATGTTAGCACATGTTTTTACATGCGTCACTAAAAATAGAAGTAGTTCTATGTTAGCACATGTTTTTACATGCGTCACTAAAAATAGAAGTAGTTCGATGTTAGCACATGTTTTTACATGCGTCACTAAAAATAGAAGTATTTCAATGTTAGCACATGTTTTTACATGCGTCACTAAAAATAGAAGTAGTTCAATGTTAGCACATGTTTTTACATGCGTCACTAAAAATAGAAGTAGTTCAATGTTAGCACATGTTTACATGCTCGCTAAAATAGAAGTAGTTCAATGTTAGCACATGTTTTTACATACTCGCTAAAAATAGAAGTAGTTCAATGTTAGCACATGTTTACATGCAGACGTTATTTCATTTATCGTTTGACTAGATGGCTCAGAAGTTATGTGTTTAATTTATTCTCTAAATATACTTTGTTTCCTTATTATATGTACAAATGCCATTAGTTGTGCATAGACTGTAGATGTTATTAGATCAAAGATTAAGATGGACCATGAATAGTCCAAAGATTAATATGGGTCCTGTATTGTTTAAAGATATGGAAAGGCCATGTATGTAAATAGGCCAAAGATGAAGAAAGACCATGGCTAAGCTAAAGATGTAATTTTGCTTCAGATGTAGATAAACTTAAGATGTAGATAAGTCATAAATGTATATATGCCTAGAATGTAGATAAATCATAAATGTATATGGGCCTAGGATGTAGATAAATCATACATTTGTATTGGCCTAAGATGTAGATGAATCATAAATTTATATAGGCCTAGGATGTAGATAAATCATACATTTGTACTGGCCTAAGATGTAGATAAATCAGAAATGTATATATGCCTAAGATGTAGATAAATCAAAACTTTATTTAAATGTATATAGGCCTAGGATGTAGATAAATCATAAATTTATATAGGCCTATGATGTAAATAAATCATAACTTTATTTTAATTTATATAGGCCTAAGATGTAGATAAATCATAACTTTATTTAAATGTATATAGGCCTAGGATGTAGATAAATCATAAATTTATATAAGCCTAAGATGTAGATAAATCATAACTTTATTTAAATTTATATAGGCCTAATATGTAGATAAATCAAAAATTTATTTAAATTTATATAGGCCTAAGATTAGATAAATCAAAACTTTATTTAAATTTATATAGGCCTAATATGTAGATAAATCAAAACTTTATTTAAATGTATATAGGCCTAAGATTAGATAAACGTTTATCGTTTGCTTTTGTTTTTGTTTTTTTTTAAATGAAAATATTTAACCCTTTTCATGCTATGTAGCGATAATATTTATTTATTTATTCACTGTAGGTTTTCTTGGATGAATCGTTTAATATTCCTTGTTGTTGTGATTTTTTTTTAAATATACACATAAGAATTCTATTAAAAGAAGATTTTTGTTTTCTCCCATAAATGGAGATCTGACCACTTACACACTGTGAACAGCTCCTGTATAATAATACATCGTGATAAAAGTCATTACTTAGTGGATAAAATAACAACATCTTGAACGGTTGCTGGTTATGTCAAGTACCCTTTAGTTCGACTTATTCATTAAGCTAATGTTTTCATTGGCATTCTGTCATTTCTATGTACATATTTCCTGTTATGTCTGCGTGTGAGTATTGTTAGTAGTGGCTTTAGACGTGTATTTACAATGCTGCTTTTTTGTACGTACACCGTTTTGTATTTCTGATAAATGACTAAGTAGTTTTGTTTGTGTGTACACCGTATTGTATTTCTGACAAATGATAAAGTAGGTTTTTCTTTTAATATAACGGGTCAATTAAAATAAATATAAATATACAAGTACTTCGTGATAAGGAACTGTCAGGCAAGCAGACAGAAACTGACACGAAATGTACATGAAGATAGATAGGCAGACATACATACAGACAATAAGAAAAACGGATGGATAAAATGGACGGATAGATATAGATAGATAGATAGATAGATAGATAGATAGATAGATAGATAGATAGATAGATAGATAGATAGATAGATAGATAGATAGATAGATAGATAGATAGATAGATAGATAGATAGATAGATAGATAGATAGATAGATAGATAGATAGATAGATAGATAGATAGATTAGATAGATAGATAGATTAGATAGATAGATAGATAGATAGATAGATAGATTAGATAGATAGATAGATAGATAGATAGATAGATAGATAGATAGATAGATAGATAGATAGATAGATAGATAGATAGATAGATAGATAGATAGATAGATAGATAGATAGATAGATAGATAGATAGATAGATAGATAGATAGATAGATAGATAGATAGATAGATAGATAGATAGAATACCACATATTTAAACTGATTGGAAGCCTTGTGCTGTACTTTTGTTTAATAAATCAACGAAGTGAGCTTATTAGTACGACATATTTTACAAAACTGTTGATAAAAGATTTGTACAAATCGGTAATTCTAGGTGACTTAAGTAATTTTTGTTGTTAGCTACCATTCCCATGCAATAGTAAATAGAATCATGCAAGTAAAACTGTAATGATTGTCTGTTATATAGAATCATAAAGTAAAACTGTACTCATTGTCTGTTATATTTAATCATATAAGTAAAGCTGTACTGATTGTCTATTATATTGAATCATACAAGTCAAGCTGTAATTGTGCACCTGTGTTGACATAGGAAATAGTCACGTGACAAAACCGCCCTCTATTTTGACGTCATTTTAATGTCTTCACTAACCTTTTTTTTTATTATTTCTCTACCACCACCCCCCACCCACACCCCCACTCAGACACAGATAAGTTGAACCATCATAGCCCAGTCACAGTGGTGTCACCCTGGACTCGGAGGCAGAGCTTCATGGGGCTCCGTCCCGCTACGGCCACGTCCACGCCCGAGGAGCAGTCACGTGGTGTGGAGATCTCCTGGCAGACGGTAGCCTACGTGCTGGATGGAGTCCTGCTCAGAATCTACCTATTGGCGGTCTCCATCATCAGCTGTGTTTTCTTGGCCATCCTGTGCTCGCAATAAATACTGATTGCATGTTACATGAACAACAATTATCCAGCTCGTAATTATCCGGCCTATGTACTTTACAACCAAGTTGTTTAAAAAATAATGATGTAAAAATTAACTAATTTTCGGTCAGTATCCAGCTTGCGATTATCCGGCCTATGTACTTTACAACCAAGTTGTTAAAAAAATAATAATGTCAAAATAACTAATTTTTGGTCTGCAAATTTTGGTCATCTTGCGATTATCTGGCCTATGTACTATACAACCAAGTTTTAAAAAGTCATTATGTAAAAAAAAAATATAACAAGTTTTGTAGTAATAAAATGTTTTGTTTTTAAATTGGTGTACAGTGCATGTAATACTGGACGTACTGGCAAAATATTCGACTGTCCGGTCAGGCAGAAAGTGGTTTGTCCTTCTGCCAAAGAAGGCTGGATACCGAAGAGTGTATTGAATGTCAGCACTTGACATCTGTGCATGTCAAACTAGGTCAAAATGATTTATATATATATGTAGGTGATCGTTCTTTATAAGGAGTAGAGAGCTGCACGGGAGTCAAAATCACACCCAGTCCCACCCACTCCCGCGTTTTCAAAACCAGTCCCACCCGCTCCCAAAAGAAATTCCTCCCAGTCCCACCCGCTCCCAAAAGAAATTCCTCCCAGTCCCACCCGCTCCCGCGAAAATTTTTCCCAACCCCACCCGCTCCCGTCAAAAAAAAAATTCTATAACTCATAAATAATGGTTTAAAAATTTGTTTATAGAAATCCTCTCGAAAAACATACATGAAAAACGTTTAAGATAGTAGGTAAAATAAACAGTTCTACAATTTAAGTCCATGTAAAAATAAGATACCATTAACACTCTCTGGAGCCAACTGTGACCGCCTTTCTTCAAGAACGCGACCAGCCGAAGAAAATGTCCTTTCAGATGAGGTTGATGATGCCGGTATGCTCAGAATTTGCTGCGCAACTTCTGAGAGATGTTTCCATGCAGTTGATTTGTCCCTCCAATACTCTAGTAAACTTTCACACTTTTCTGTACTTGCTAAATAAGCTTCCACCTAAATATGTGTAATGTATTTTGTTATATTATTCCATTGTATAAAACTTATCAATAAATTAGTGAGAAAAGCAATCAAATATTTTATTTATATGCTTACCCTGATATGCAAAGTGTAAAAAAAAAGTTAGAAATGTATAAAATCAAAAAAAAAAAAAAAAAATAATTCATCAAGCATTATTGTGCAAATACCTCTAAAGGATTGGTTTCATGGGCAGTGTAGAGGTCTCCAAAGAAAGAATCTTCAATATTTCTTTTTTTACGTGGAGGAGATAACTGATCATTGGAAGAAGTAGCAATAATGTCTTCTGAAACGCTGTTTACCATGACCTTCAAATCAGTTGTTGCAAGTGAATACTCTTCAAGTGCAAGAATTGCAAAATTGGATTTGAAACGAGGATCTAGTATAGCTGCAGTGAAATGAATTTGTTGAGTTGGAAAATATAATTCCAATGCTGAATTTAAATGTTTCCTGAAATTTTTTATTATGGTACTGTCTTGGTATTTTGGTTTCAGATGCTGTTGTAGTTTCAATTTGGTTGGAAAAACTAAATGAATAGATGGATTTTTGTCAACTGACAAGCATTTTGTTGCTGTTTCAAAAGGTTCCAATATCTCTATTACACTCTTCAATAACCCTTCATCAATGTCAGCTAAACAGCGAAGAATGTGTCTATTTACTCCTAGTTCGTTGCTTAGTGTATGCAGTTCTTTGAAATTTTTATCTATAGAGTTAAGCATTGTTAAAATGCTGTTCCATCTAGTGACAACACATTGTTTCATTGTAATCGGCAGTCGACCGTTTAACTTTGTTCTTTTACAAAGTGTAACCAGTTCTTTGCTAGTTTCAATAAGACTACTAATCTCTCCAATAATACCATCATCTTTTTTATTCATAGCATGTGATAAAACAAGGTTAATATTATGGCATGCGCAGCCAATCCATGATGAATCTTTAAATGCAGCTTTCACATTGCTAGCATTATCTGTCACATAAAAATTATTTGTTCGATGCGCTTCGTATTCTTCTAACACATGTTTCACACTTTCTTTGATGTTATCACCCGTATGTTTTTCATTTAATGAATGTGTTGATAGAACAAATGATTCCATTATCCATTTATCAATGAAATGTATTGTCACAGTAATATAGCTGTGACCACTTCCATCGTGAGACCAAAGGTCGGTTGTTATTCCAAATCTTTTAATCTTAGATAATCTTTCTTTCATAAGATTTTTTTCTTTCTCCACAACATTACCCAAATGCCTTGAAACAGTTGTGGCACAAGGCAAAATCTCATTAACAGGAACATTCCCATATTTTGCACCAATGTTTATCAACTTTGCAGCCAGTTCTTGGAAAACACAGCCTTCGACAAATGAAAAGGGCCTGATGTCTTTAGCGCACATTGAAACAATGGTGTTTGTGATTTCTGTTTTAACCTGAACTGGAACCTGTTTAACAATCTTCTCTTGACTTGGAGTGAAGCTAGTCATTGATGTAATTTTTGGAACTGGTGATCTATTTTTACAAAACTCGAGATGCTTCCACAGACCATTCGTACCATCGTGTGCCTTCCAAGTTATAATGGTATCGCATCTTGTACATACTGCGAATGGCATATCCTCACCATCCAAGCGCAAACGATTGAAACTTTCCCAAATCTTGCTCTTACCACCTTTATTTACGTAAAACTGAATACGCTCGCTTTTTGCGTAAACTAACTTTTGAATGTTTGCTTTATTATCCATTATTTGAAAATTAAAAAAGAGAATTAGAGAAGTATGTCTGTCTGTTTCACTCTTATTTGCTCGCTCCTTTGTCACAACTCGAAAACCAATCAAACTCGAGGCGTTGTTAGTACAACGATTTATTTACATACATGTACATCAGAAATTCATCAGAATACAAAAGTCCATAAATGAATACACTTCAATAATTCACTCTGCCTCAACTCTGACTAACTAGAGATCTCTAAAACTCCTCATAACTACAAATTTCTCCTAACTTCTCTTAATTAACTAATGTCCGAATCCAGCCCCTATTTATACCCCAACGTCCGTGCCCTAATTACCCTAAGTACGTCACAATCCCTTCAGTATTTGCCTAACTATCTAATCTTTCTAGGAGCGTCACTTGGTCGTCATTATTAACCCTACTAGCCTTCCGACGTCGCCTCTCGGTCTTCACACCTTTGCTGTCTACTATTCTATTGTTTCCCCACCTTGTCCTAAGTCGTCTGTCACCTTGTCACCCTTATTGGTATTACTCCTAACTGTTAGATATCTATTATATTAAAACGTCGAAGGGGATAGTTTCTGTCTCTAAATCTACTCTAGCGTTTTGACCTAAATACCAAGAATGTCAAGGAAAGGCCATGAACTAGGTGTGTATCATACATCACACTTCATCCAAAGATCATCCGTGCGATTTGATTGATTCATCAGAAGTCTGCGAGAGTCTCAACTCAAACAAAACCCAAACCCACGGGACTCCCGCAAAAACAAAACCAATCCCATGGAACTCCCGATAAATTTATTTCCAATCCCGCGGGACTCCCGCGAATCCCGATCCCGTGCAGCTCTCTAATAAGGAGGGGGTGGTGGGGGTGGGGGGAGGGAGATGAAATCAAAATGAGAAATCGACTTAACAAAACAAAAAAAACTACAACTATGTCTCACTGAAAGTGTTTTTTTAATTAATTGAAGTTGAAATCAACGCTGCAGTTCATCCATGAAATTTAGTTCTTAAACAAAACATTTTTTTTGTTGTTAAATTTAATAAATGAATGTTTTTTAAGTGGTTGTTGATGTTTTTTTTTTTTTTGCATTCTTCTACAGAACTTGAAGTGAACTATTTATCTCTTTATTTTAGTTATTATTTTTTTGATACTAGCAATTGTGGCTTCTTGTTCACAACTTTCGCTAAAAAAAATATTTTTCTTTTTTGCAAGGCAAAATATTAAGCTATTGAATAATAAAATAGATCAGTTGTTGTAACTGTCTACTGGATGTAGCCCCACAGATTGTGGCTTTTCTTGTTTTGATTGTAAAAAAAATCCGTCGTTTAATGACGTATGCTTTATACTAAGACTCTGAGACTAGAAATTCATGTGTACCTGTAAATGAAACATACGTGTCTGTTGTAAGATAAATGGACCATGGCGAATTACGTATTTTCATAAGTCAAGTTTCAGAATCTCTGAAAAGGACGCATTAGTTTTCCTATATTATTACAACTATGAGTACTATTGCAATCCTATATTATTACACCTATTAGTACTATTACTATCCTATAGTATTACAACTATTAGTATTATTACTGTCCTATATTATTACAATTATTAGTACTATTACTATCATTCATCTAGATTTTTTAATGTGGTATTTTTTTTTTAAATTGACGAAGATGTTCCACAGATGTGTTGTTATTGTTTGTTATATTACAAGTCAATACTGTGAATTTTTGTATGAAGACTGAAGTTTTCAAAATTAAATGAGAATATTGATGTTATATTATATGTGTATGTAACAATGTAAATCATTCCCATGTTATATGTTTTTATAAAAATTTTCATTAGATATAACAACAATTATTCTGTGAAAATATTTTTAATAAATGATTCGCTGTGTGAGATGGGTGCATTCGCTGAGTGAGATGGGTGCTTTCGATGTGCAAGATGGGTGCTTTCGATGTGCAAGATTGATGCTTTCGATGTGCAAGATGGATGCTTTCGATGTGCAAGATGGGTGCTTTCGATGTGCAAGATGGGTGCTTTCGATTTGTGATATTTCAAAAAAAAAATTGTTGATAACTGAATGCAATACAAAGTGAGATTCCAATGTAGTAGTTAATATTTTATTAAACAAAATATTCATCACAAGTATAAAACAGCATTAGATGAACTTTATAACGTATGTCACGGACACCAATTAATGATGAAAAGGGATGCTAATTCGTATTGATATAACTGAGATCCAAATTTTCAATGCAGTAGAGAATGAAAAACAATTATTATTAATTAAAGTGTGTCCTAAACGATCGAATGAAACTGTTTACTTTGGCCTTTCATCATCACGGGTTTGTCCATTCTACTGATATACAGCTTTTTTTTTTGCCAGTCTAATTCATTAGGCTCTACGGTTTTATTGATTTTTGTCACAGGGATAAGTCAACTAGCTATGGTTGGCAGTACTGACACGTCACGGGGCATCTATCTCTCATGTATTGTACGAAGCGCTCACAGTAACCCATCTCCTGCAGCCGTGCACAAGTCCTCGACGTGTCCCTGCACATTTTTGGGCAGAGCCCGCATGAAGCTCTGCACGAAGACCTGGTAAACCTGTCTCTCTGGCAAAAGCCACGCTCGGCGAACATCTGGCACCTGGCATCCGAGTCCACGCAGTGTAAAAGAGGCATAGGCGTGGTGAATGGGTGGATGGGGCGCTCAGTCTTATACGAAGCCACGGGGGGCTTTTGCGTACGCGAAACGCCCCGTCCCGCGCATTCCTGGACGACGTCCGTTGTCCCATCACCCGGGCACCAGCATTTACAGTCTTTGCCGATGAAACCATAATCCGGGCAGCTGCCATCGGAGGAGCACATTTCGCTGCATTTGTACATCCGGTTGGCCAGTTTTATGTCCAAGAAGCTCAGACCTTTGCTCTTGCCAATGACGTCTTGAAATTTGGGGTTGAACGTCTGGATCGTGTACCGCCCATTTCGGGAGAAGTACGTGCTTCCGTAGTGCATCACGCTGGTATAGTCGTATGGCACCTCGTACGTATCCACGGTAGTCCAGGGATACTTTTCGAAGTTGCTCATTTTATTGTCCTCGACGTTCTGCGCGAGTATCCTGATGTAGTGGTCCCGGTCCGGGCGGCTCTGCTCGTGGTAGAACCCCACGGCGTGCCCCACTTCGTGCACGACGATGTGCCTGAATATGCACCCGGGCGCCAGGCTGAGAAACTGTGGGCCTCCATTCATGCCTATGTACGAATAGCACCCGTCGCCGCTGCCGATGACTATGAAGTTTGCGTCATCATTTGTTGCCGTCTTGAAACGGAGGCACGTGTATTTCTCCCATTCAGCCAGCGACTCTCTGATCACGCGCTCGTCCTCTGAGCTAAAAATAGGCAGCACTTTGTAAGGGATGGTTTTGTTAGGCCAGAGATACGTAGCCGGTGTGATAGCTTTGCGCTTTTTCCTGTTTTGAACATCGGGGTTTTCCGTTGGTCGATCTCTTGCAGGCTGAGATTAAAATGAAATGAAATTATAAAATCAATATAATGGCATTTGTAGTATATTTTAATAATAGGGACCATAGAAATTAAAATTAAACAGAATGAGCAACCTAGTTTGAATCGGGACTAATACTAAAAATGATTATTTAATTGCTGCACGTTTACTGGTTGACTATAGATTATCTTCCTCAAAGACTACAGAGTCTCTGAATAATGACACTACACAGATTTTTTTTTAGGTCATTCAGATAATATATATTCCTCTTCAGACCTGCCAAGAAGAATTATCTAGTGTAAAATAATAATTAGTAATCATTGTGGCGTTTTACTCTTAAAGCATTAGAATAAACATTGTTACTGGGCTTGTGTTATTCGCAAAATTCAACCTTTTTTTGTGTTGGATAAATTTTTAGATAAAGGTCGCGCATTCCTTTTATTTTACTAAGGGATATTGGGCTTTATTTTAATTGTTTAAATCGTCTTATTTTGTATTCCATTTTGTATACGCCATTGCTTGTTATTGATTTATAATTGATTTATTATTGATTTATTATTGATTTATAATTATTTTTTTGTAATAAAAATAAACAGTCGATTGAAAATACTTGATCGTAGACTTACTTTCAAAAGTCTGTACTGCTCCTTACTCAATACCATGTCCAGTTCATGTATCACAACTGACGACTGCGAGTTGGCAACTCGATGTGCAGGCCTGGAGTGTGCGGCTCCAATAATGGTCTGGTCAATTGTTGGATTGGACGGGGCAGATTCAATATTTACCTTGAATTTACAGAAATATGTGTACTATAGAAAAGCTTAAAATATAATACAAAGTAACGTTGTATGTGTCGTACAAGTCTTTTTCTTATGCACTGCTTCATTATTATAAGAACACGCTATGATAAACACCATAATTGTGATTGTACACATATCAAAACATGTTTTTAATTCCAATTGAATATCTTTTCATATGAGCTTTTCAAAGTACATTCATTTCCCTTTCTTTGTATCGAGATAAATGAGGAGATTAAGACCATAAGTACCTACATCAAGGCCTTTCCGTAGTGTTTAGTTTACGTGTGAATGTTGACATAAAACTTTCATTACTTCTATAATACAGTTCACACGCTTTAAATTAGTTATAAGAATTTAAACAGTACTTACAAGATAGGATAAACTGATGAGAAACGACTGAATCAGTATAGCATACAGAGTCATTCTATTCACAGCTGTTTCTTGTTTTGTTTTTTTTCTTCCAAATTTGAGTTAAATTAAAATCTCAACAAGTAAAACTGTGTATGAAAATAAATACACAATGAGGAATATACGAAGTATTTTATAAGTAAATAATATATGTATATTTGTGTCGAAAAAGTGGAACAAAATTTATTAGTTTCGTTCGTTCCAATGTTATATGGTTGTGATTCAAGCTGTAAAGCAGCTGCAATATCAATGGTTGTGATTCAAGCTGTAAAGTAGCTGCAATATCAATGGTTGTGATTCAAGCTGTAAAGCAGCTGCAATATCAATGGTTGTGATTCAAGCTGTAAAGCAGCTGCAATATCAATGGTTGTGATTCAAGCTGTAAAACAGCTGCAATATCAATGGTTGTGATTCAAGCTGTAAAGTAACTGCAGTACCAATGCAATTTCTTTTGTTTTTAACAACTTCGATCTCTTGTAAAGATATGGCGTCTTGATGATGACCTACTTAATTAATCTATTCTATATAAATAACAAATATATTTATGACGTTAGATCTCTACTGCGATATGATTTTTTTAATATGTACCCTGCAAAACCTTTGCATTGAGTTATAACCCCTTAGGCTTGATCGGTTATTTTTGGCTTCGGGCAGATCCGATTTTTTTCATGATTGTATTTTAAACTGGAATACTGTTGTATTAATTATTTACTTCCAATTTAACGCAGACCCCAAATCGCTTTTATATATATATTATACAAATATGATAAATTGACGTTTAGATTTGATTTTTTTTAATTATCAGAGTGAATGGTTACGGAAAGTTGCAGATTGTTGTTAGATTTAAAGATTATTTTTTTTTGTACATCCTGGATAGCAAAAAAAAACATTTGATTCAATCGTATCTAAGCATTTATCATCAAAGAAAGTTAGCATTATCTTCAAATATCAGTACTTTAACAAAGTCGCTCCTGTTAACACAGACGTCATTTTATCTACAACTTCACTAGTTTTCGTTACATCCGTATTACATATTTTTAGCAACAAATTTGTCAATGATACAATACTGAAGCATTTTTTCGCTATAGAAACACAATAGATTGCACACGCACAAATTTGTCAATGATACAATACTGAAGCATTTTTAAATTGATATTCTTTTCAACAAAACCGGAAATATGCCAGTTAAACAGATTTAAAACTTATTTAGTAGTGTAATAAAAAAAAATACGCACACATACAATTTTGTAAAGCAAACTTACTCTCAACATAAGAGCTTGGGTTTGATCACATCGTAAGAGAACAAAAATTATGGAATATTTTTTTTTAAATCTAAAACAAAAAGAATGGAACTTTTTTTTTTATATCTAGGTTATGTTGGATTAAAAAAAAATATGTCAATCAGGCAAAATCTGTTTTGTTTTGTTTTACGAAAACAGACATCTGGGTATTGCGTCTGTTACCGCGTTTGTGTAAAATAAACTAAAAGGTAAAATTGAGATTAAAGAAGTCATAAAAAAAGGGTCTATGTATTGTCAATATTTCTTTTGATGTTTTCATATATGCCTACATCCTTTAAGAAATAATATTAGAATTTATTGTTATTGAAAGCCTATTTTTTTTTTTAAAGGTAGCCATTGAGTCAAAATTAACAAACATCTAGGTTAATACTTAGTTCTTGTTTTTAAAAAGTTTAATGATTTGGCTTAAGAAAACAAAATTCACTATCCACGTTTAGCGGAACAAAATTGTATTTCTTTAAAATTGGTTGTTTTTTTTTAACCTAAAGATGTAAAAAAAAAAAGACAATTCTAATGCCATAAAAGTCTTTGTAATGAAAATTGAGAAAGGAAACTCTGTCTTTATGTTCTGTCCCCACATTATACTTTTTTATGTTTCTCTTTCAATTAGGGAGACCACTAGACCACTATTTTCATCCGTGCCAGGGGCTCCGACAAAAGATGGCCCCACAGGCCCGTAGCGTGCGGGGGGCCATGTGGCCGAGCCCACATGCGTTCTGTTTGGCCCCCTCTTCTTATTTGTTCTACTTAGTAAAATGTATTACCTATTGCCTGGCCCCTGCTGTAGAATTTTCACGCTACGGGGCTGTGGCCCCACATTATACTTTTTTATGTTTCTCTTTTAATTACTTTTACGATTCTTTAATTCATTCTATGGAATTGAATATTTTATTACCAACCCTTTAATTCGAACATTCAATTTTTTTTTCCGTTCGATTTTTGTGTCACAATTAGCAATCTTATTGGAATCGGAAGTTTAAAAAAAATATTGGGTATCGTACCATCACTCATTTGTTCTGCAATCATCTGATTGGTAGATTCGATCCATATTTTAATCTTCCCTTCAAAAAAAAATAATGAAACAAATTAAAAATGAAAGTAACACTAGGTTAACAAGCGAGTAAACTCAAATTAACTCGTGTAAATACGATGTAAAAAACTAAAACCATGTTAAGTGATAATGAGAAGGTTAATTATTATTACTTTAGGATTATTACATGAGATTCTGGTTATTTAAGAAAAATACAGGAAGTAAACAAGGAAGGAGATGGAATATATCCCAATAGAGATAGAGAGAACAATAAGTCAATGCCAGAAAATAAATTAGAAAAAAACAAAACAAATGCCAATGCCAGGTAATAGATAAGGGAAAAAAATTATGCCAAAGTAAATAAGTTGCCATTTAAATAAAACTTAGGCTAAAAAAAAATGGATCGAAAGAGTGGCCATGACCTTGTTGTTTTTTTCACTAACAGTTACACCCTTTACCCTGAGGCTGTTTTTCATCATTTCATTTTCAATGGCGGGAAAAAAAAAGTAAAAAAAAAATATTTTCAACAAACAGGATGTATGTAATTGTAGTTCTCCTAAACTAATTTTTTTTTTTTTTAAAAAAGGTCAAAGTGAAAGCCAATGTGTCATTCTGTTGCATGTAGTTCATAACACGGTGACCTTTGTCCCGATTTATTCAATTTATTCCGTTAAAGTTTTTTTTGGTTTCAATTTTCAAAATGTGTGTGTTTTACTTAAGTGGTCCCCGACCCCCGGGTCGCGGACCGGTGCCGGTCCGTGGATCAAATTGTAGTGGGCCGCGCTAGACATATTAAGTTATTTTTTATATATATATTTATTGATGTGTAAATTTCTCCGCGGGGAGTAAAAGATTGGGGACCACTGGTTTACATGACATATTTCAGAACTTATTTGAAAATTCCGCTGCCAAAGTTTTGCTGTTGTTTTTTTTAATAGAATTAAACGCTGGCTGCAAATAACAACCACACCCCCTAGTTAACCCATGGTACCTCCATGGCCATCGCCATAGCGTTGGCTATTATGAAGACGGTAGATAGACCTTTCAAAGTCCGTAACACTAAGAATTTTTTTTTTAAATTGTAAATCATAATTGATCAATTAATTTTTTTTTGTCCAGACCTACCCAAGGGTCTCACACTTTAAGAACCAATGCCCCGATAGATTTTTTATTTTCATATTAGGCTTACCCTATAGGAGTATCCTTAATCTTCAATGGCCCATTGGTACACCTATGAAGACATTCGTCGGAATTCAAACCCGTAAATATGTAACCAAGGCTCCGCCAAAAGTCAACAAAGGGTGACCCATGACGTTATTTAATTTTTCATAATGATATATTAACGTGATATAATTAGATAATTAATGTCATACTATCTATAAGGACGCGCGCACGCACGCACTAACGCACATTATGAACACCAAGATAAGTTTTGTCTGCTCAGCTTACGCGAGCTCCAGACGAAGAGAGATAGAATGTGCCAAGATAACCTAAAATGAACTAATAAAACGAGGGGGCGGATCTGAACCCAGGTGCCCTGCTGGAGAATACTGCCGCTGAGAGAGCCTACATGGAGCTCTTACATACAACATAGAGCTGCCCATCTGGAAGAAAACCGTCTCCACCTACTTGTGGCTGCGATCTTCTCTTTACAAAAATATCAGTGTTACTCAAGTCTGTAAAAAGTTTAACAAAATTTGGTTAAAATTGGTTACAAGAAAATTGTTAAGGGGCCTCCCAGTTGGATTCGTATGTTGCCCAATGGAGCGTGGCCGCCTCCAGAAAATCTGTGGCCTACTAACAACACTGACCATCGCCCCACCCCCTCCCCACCCCTGTGCCTCCCCACCCACCCCAAAAAAAAATACATGTCCTTTTGTAGCAGATTACCGGCGTATGTCATCTACGTTCCTGTGTCAAGTCTATGGGGACCTATCCAATACATGTCTTACTCTCCATAAAAAAATGTTTTACTATTACGTTTTTAAATCAATTTCTTTTTCGTAACAATGTATTAGCTCATGTACTCTTTCGGCTGGCTTCTGATTATTTAATCGTGATTGATTATATCTTCATTCAAATAAACATTACTTTTTAGGTTAAAATTATTTAACAGAGTAATTTGTTAAAACTTTAAGGGTCTGAAACTGAAAGTGTTTCACTTTTCAATGCTCAAAAAAAAACCAGTTAAAAGCAGTTTTTCATTGAGTCAATAATTACTAATTGTAATCTATTTTCATAATAATAAATTGGCACAAGAGCAGTATGTCAGAAATATGAAGAATCAATTAGTTAATAGTAATTGTTAATTTACCTTATAATGGTTTGAACTCGTATATTGCAGTAGAATAGAACTAGCCCTTAGCAAATATTGTACCTTATAATGGTTTGATCACGTATATTGCAGTAGAATAGAAATAGCCCTTTGCAAATATTGATGTCCATTATGTTGTATTGCATACTTAATTAAATTTATGGAACAAAATCAAACAACAACGTAACGCTCAAATGTATAGTTTATTTCAATTGTAAACCATTTCTTCACACACACACACACAAATCAGTTAAGACAAAACATTCAGTAGCCATCAATCAAGCCATGCGTATCATACTACACACTAAAAATATTTTTAAAACATGTTGTTTACCCTATACGACCCATATGTTGAAAATAAATTCGATATTTACAATAGGTTTGACAAATAAAAGAAAAAACAAATGAATTACTTGAGACAAATCATTCTTTGTTTAACACCCGTCATCACATTCTAGTTATACTTACATTCAAAACGAGTATTTCTAGTTTGTTGATAAATTTCTGTCCACATATTTACATTTCATCTTTATGATTCCATCTTAAAATATTCCATTTCGTTTAAATATTTACATTTCTTTATTTAAAAAAAAAATGACCTTACATTTCACTCTCATCATTCATTTTAGGCTACATTTTATCAATAAGAAATGTTATTTTGTTTCAGCTAGGCTACATGTTTACATTTCTATTAACTTGTAAAATGGTTGCATTCCATGTGCATCATAGCATTTCATTTAAATATGCTCGAGATGTACTCAAAAATACAAGCTTTCTCTTCTTTTTTACATGTTAACAGTTTCAACTAGATGAAATATAGCTCACATTTATATTCCTTCTCGAGCTGACGATTTATTGTCTGCACTCACATTCATCACTTTCATATTACACCCACTCCACGTGTTAGCTCTTGTCTAAATTACCTATCTCAAACTTTACTTTAGTTTCATTCTGTCAATATTACATGACAATTAGATTCGCTAACTCTTAAGTCGCTAACACTCTCCACAAATGATATGACAACTCCTGTTAAAATGTTCTATGATTTAACGTCGAAATCTACTTCCGTTTACATTCTCTCAACACAAGACAAATATTAGATTCGATAACTCTTCATTCATTGAACACTTTCACAAACGACATGACAGCTTTTAAAATTATCTATTATTGAAAATAACTTGATTCCTATATATATATATATATATATATATATATATATATATATATATATATATATACAGTCGATTCCGCTTATTTGGGACACATCGGGACCGAGGCTTTTTGTCCCAATTAAGCGGCTGTCCCAATTAAAAATACAAATTTACTATTGGCTTCTTGGTTTGGTTTCTTTGAGATTTGTCCCAAATAAGCGGCTGTCCCAACTAAGCGGTGTCCCAATTAAGCGGAATCCACTGTATTTCTAACTAATAAAATATCACAACACAGAGACTATCATACTAACAACGAGGGCCGACAAACTGGCCACCAGACCAATCGCCGCATTCCTATGACCGTCTTTCATGTCCTGCAAACCCCCACAGATGTTACATGTTTTCGCGCAGTTATTTTTCATGAAGCTGAAGTAGAAGCCACTGCAGAGACCGCGCCCCTTCCACTCACTGCATTTCTCGTTCTTGTCCATGCAGGTGGTTTGGGCCGAGTTAGGTCCCTGCTCGCAGGTCTTGCATGACTCCCTGCAGTAGGTCTTCACGTACGTGTTGGTCGTGCAGTACCCGGCCTCGGCCCAGGGCTTGCAGTATTTGTTCATGTCTTTGCAGGGCGACACGACCGTGGTGTTTGGCGTGATGGGCTTGGGCGTGGTCTGAACGGAGGCGGTGCCGTCGCAAACCTGGACTGGTCTCCCGGGGCACCAGCATTTGCAATCTTTGCCCAAGAAACCGGGCTCGGGGCACCTGATGTTTCCGCATCGGTCGCCGCATTTGTACATCAGGTTGGCCAGCTTGATGTCGAAGAAGCTGAGCCCCTCGCGGTTGCCGATAACATTCTGGTACTGAGGGTCCTTGGTCTGGATGGTCAGCTGCCCGTTGAAGGAGAAGGCCCGCCCTCCGTAGTGCATGACGCTCCTGTAATCGTAAGGGACGCCGAGGGTCTCGACCGCTTCGTAAGGGTACTTCTTGAAGTTGTACAGCAGGTTCTGCGGGATGTTCCCTTCGTTGATGGTGACATGATCGTCCCTGTCGGGGCGGTTCTGCTCGTGGTGAAACCCCACGGCGTGGCCCATCTCGTGCACGACGACGCCCTTGAACCGGCAGCCGGTGGCCAGACCCAGGGTCTGGGGCCCGCCGGTCATCCCCACGTAGGAGTAGCAGCCGTTGCCGTTGTCGATGCTGACGTAGTTGGTGTCATCCCTGGTGGCACCCCTGAAGCTGATGCAGGTGTAGTTCTGCCACTCCTGGATTGCCGCGTTGATCTCTTTCATATCGTTTTCGCTGAAGATGCCGGAGACGATTTTATACGGGATGACGTTGTTCTTCCACCTGTATGCATTGCCCTTCACAGCTTTCCTCTTCTGTCTGCTCACACTGGAGTCACCATCAGCCGATTTCACTGAGGTAGTTGGCTGTTTAGACCGGAACGAGAATTAAAACGCTTTTGTTTTCGAGATCATATTATATATATATATATATATATATATATATATATATATATATATATATATATATATATTGAACATGAAAATGTTCTTCTTAAAACTAAAAGAAATTGATGTAAAAATATATAACCTAATAAATGGATTTTTTTTTAAACTTGGCAAAATTAAGTCTAGGCTTCTTTTGATTAGGGATTTAAACTTTTCAAACGTCACTAGATCTACATTAAACCAACCAATAATAACTAAGCCTAATGAATGCAGAATTCATCATTAACAGATTACAGTCGCCACTGTTAACAGATGACAGTCGCCACTGTTTACAGATTACAGCGGCCACTGTTAACATATTACAGCGGCCCTGATAAAGAACTTGATGGGCCCGTCCAATCAATGTTCGACGAGGGACCTTCTACTACTATAATATCTTTATCTGGGTCACCTGTTGATATGGTAGCACTCACTTGAAGTTGACCACCCCCCCCCCCCCGGAGACGACGCAATGATTAAACGTTTGTACAAGTTGCTAGAAAATTAAGGTCCCGACGGGAGACAATCTAGTAGTGCCGCGCCTTGTTGTGCGCCTATCTGGAAATAGAAGCCGAGTGCTCGTTTAGAAACATTAAGATGATGGGGGTGGGTGGGCGGGGGGGTGGAGGGTGGGGTTGGGGGGGTGTTTACAAGTGTACAAATTGCTGTTTTTTTCTAGGCACATTCAAGTCGTTAAATCCGCCTATGTCTATCTAGGTAGGACCCTCTCTCTCTCTCTCTCTCTCTCTCTCTCTCTCCATACCAACCTATGACTAGCAAGCTACCCGACTGGCGCAACTAATGATCCGTAGTTCGGGGCGACTCAAATATTACATGCTCCACGGTTTTCTTCAACCTCCCTTCAGAGGCGGCACGAGGAATCAACATTGGGCCGCAAACTCCCAAAGTAATCACCGATAGGTCAATGTCCAGTTCTAAACTGACCATTTAGACTCACCACCCACCCCCCTCCTTATCATGGGTCGGTATTAGGACGGCCACTCCATTCGACTCCATTGTACATCTCAAGATGTGATCATACGTAACACAAAACTTGTGGACACAAAACATACAACTTGTGTACACACTTACGTGAAGAGCAGTGTATTGCTCGAGAGTCAGTATCATGTCCAGCTCTTGCATTCTGGTCCCAGAGTCCATGTCGGCCAGGTTAAACTGACCGTAAGTTTCCGACGCCCCGGCGATGATTTCATCAATGGAGCCACCGGAAACGTGCGTCCACCGTAACGTCACCTGGTGAAAATACATAGGCCAGTGACTCAACTTTGATTACACATTACATTTAAACAATAATTCACATAGACAATTATAAAAATTAACTGATATTTCTGTCTTAACAATCAGAAGTTGTGTCTTCAGGTTATAATGTTAATGTAGTCTGAAATCATTTAATGCAGGGCTTCGCAACATGTTCGAATCTGGTTTTCCGTTTAGACACTCATGACAAAATAACAACCAAATAGTTTCAGAAGGACACCGGAAGTTAAACGCACACTTGGCGAAGTTTTGGTTTTTCTTCAGTAATGGAGCCGTTGTTTGTTTTGTTTTTTTAAATTGCACTCTTGACTTTAAAAAAAAAAAGCACAAATGTATTGCGTGTATTGTAAGTAAGTATTGTAAGTATGTATGGTATGTTTTCCGCAGAAAGAAAAAAAAATATTACAGTTCAGTATCCCCACGACTCGATTAAAAAAAAAAGCTGGACATATGTATGAAGAGAAAAACTTATAAACTTAACACAAAAAAATCTGAGATATTTCTGCTGCCATGACAGCTATATATAAATACTACACATCAAACAATAAAAACAAATAATTCTATTACTTGTTCTAAAAAAAAATAACATCATAGATATATTTGATGTAATTTGTTTCAGGCATTTAAATTTTTCAACAAATAACTTTTTTTTTTTATTATTTTCGCTTTAAAAAAAATCGCTGAAATTTGTTAGAATATTTAAGGGAAAAAACTTTCAGTTCATTTTTATAGATAACTTACCAATAGTATATCGACAATGACTAATGAAAGCGATTTTGATGTATTCATTTTCATCCACACAACACACACAAAAAAAAACTTGATTAATTAAAGGGTTAATTTGGGCTTTCTTTTTCCTGTTCAGTTGACAACGGTCTCGTTGAGGTACTTTATATATTCTCTGCAGTCGTGGCCGGTCCTTCAATTGATAAGTGGTGTCCAATTGTGATGTCACGATTGTTCAGTCATTGGTCATATGTCATATGACACTTATATGTGTCATTACTCACTGCTCCCTCTCTTCTTGATCTCCATCTCAAAATGTGTGCTCGATTATTGGGTCAGTGGACTTTGATTCGACACTTACGCATATACATACACATGCACATGAATATACAAATGACGGCAATGTTTTAGTTACCGGTACACTTGCTACTTGAAATGGGTTTGTTTGTTGTGTTTTTTTGTCTCGTTTGGTGTCTGCATTTAAAATAAAATACTTTGTTCAAACCAATAATTTAGGGATTAAAATAAAAGTAAACAGGGGCTATCTAACGTTTGGGACGTTCGGGGCGGACCTAGACGTTTGGGGTTCTCGGGGCGGTCTTAGACGTTTGGGGCACTCGGGGCGGACACGCGTTTGGGGCTCTCGAGGCGGATAGGCGTTTGAGGCTCTCGGGGCGGACAGGCGTTTGGGGCTCTCGAGGCGGACAGACGTTTGGGGCTCTCGGGGCGGACAGGCGTTTGGGGCTCTCGGGGCGGACTTAGACTTTGTGGCTCTTGGGGCGGACTTAGACTTTGTATGTGGCTCTCGGGGCGGACTTAGACTTTGTGGCTCTTGGGGCGGACTTAGACTTTGTGGCTCTTGGGGCGCACTTAGACTTTGTGTGTGGCTCTCGGGGCGGACTTAGACTTTGTGGCTCTTGGGGCGCACTTAGACTTTGTGTCTCTCGTGCGGACTTAGACTTTGTGGCTCTTGGGGCGCACTTAGACTTTGTGTGTGGCTCTCGGGGCGGACTTAGACTTTGTGGCTCTTGGGGCGCACTTAGACTTTGTGTCTCTCGTGCGGACTTAGACTTTGTGGCTCTCGGGGCGGACTTAGACTTTGTGGCTCTTCGGGCGCACTTAGACTTTGTGGCTCTCGGGGCGGACTTAGACTTTGTGGCTCTCGGGGCGGACTTAGACTTTGTTGCTCTCGGGGCGGACTTAGACTTTGTGGCTCTTGGGGCGGACTTAGACTTTGTGGCTCTCGGGGTGGATTTTGACGTTTGTGGAGCTCGAGTCGGACTCTGACCTTGCCGCCTAATTATCATGCCAATAATTTATGAATGTGTGTAATTGTCACCCTGGGAGGTCCGTCCCTGCTACTGTACGTAAAGGAAGACAATAGTGTCATTATAGTGATTCATATTTATTGTAAATATTATCATTTTATTTTTCTTATTTGCGTTTTAATCACATACATTCACAAACTATCCACGGGCGTCATTTGAGATAAGGCTTCAGTGTGGGGGTGGGGTGTTGGGGGGATAACTGCCGGGTGCCCGCCATATTTTTGGGTTGGCATTGCCGGATTTCCCTGTCCAATTTTTTTTTTTCTTTTTACTTTACGTAAACTCAAAAAATACATACAATTTTAAAATGGGGAATATTTTTTGACATTTCAATTTTACGTACTTGGCGGGTCTCTGGCAGGTTTCTTACTTAGTTTTGATGGTTTGTCGTTAAAAACATCTGGTAAATCTGGCTATTTATGTTTTTTGACGGTTTCCGTTAAAAACATCTGGTAAATCTGGCAGTTTATGTTTTGGCGGTTTCCGTTAAAAACATCTGGTAAATCTGGCAGTTTATGTTTTGACGGTTTCCGTTAAAAACATCTGGTAAATCTGGCAGTTTATGTTTTGGCGGTTTCCGTTAAAAACATCTGGTAAATCTGGCAGTTTATGTTTTGGCGGTTTTCGTTAAAAACATCTGGTAAATCTGGCAGTTTATGTTTTGGCGGTTTTCGTTAAAAACATCTGGTAAATCTGGCAGTTTATGTTTTGGCGGTTTTCGTTAAAAACATCTGGTAAATCTGGCAGTTTATGTTTTGGCGGTTTTCGTTAAAAACTTCTGGTAAATCTGGCAGTTTATGACATGCGCTTCGTTCAGTGAAAATTTCCTTATTTTTTGTCCTTGTATTAAACATTTTATTTAAGCATTATAAAATTGATTTCTTAATTTGTTTTGTTTTTTTTGTTTTAAAAAAATATTTTTGCAGGGTGGTGGGGGGTGCAATTGACGCCCTTGAAAGCAGAGCCGGCTCTGGGCATAGGCGACATAGGCAGCTGCCTAGGGCGCCAAATTTTAGAAAAAAAAAACTTTCAAAAGAAGGGGCGGGCGTCCTAATAGATGACTGCCTAGGGCGCCAAATTGCCTGGGGACGGCTCTGCTTGAAAGTATCGTATAATTTATAAGATCTCCTAATCTAAGGAAGACAAAGAGATCGAATGACGAAGTGCAGAAAAATGCAGGTCAAAAACGTCTCAAAATTCAAATGAAATTTGTAACTATTATGATAAGAGTATTATCTCAGTAAATGTAACCATCCAATTCAGTCTATTGAGGTTGCACGTGGACTGCAACATAAATTTATAAAGCATGGGAACAGACAGGGAACAGACAGGGAATAGACATGGGGCCGTTTGTACGTTGTATTGTTGAGGGACTTTGTAGTTTGGAAACCCGGTGTTTAAAAACGCTATTAATGATGATGCTTGAAAATACTGGACTCTGTTAGGTCACTGGACTCCGTTAGGTCACTGGCCTCGGTTAGGTCACTGGACTCTGTTAGGTCGACTCAGCACAGGGCTCTGACAATCTTTAAAGACGCTGTAATGGGACGGTTTTATGGTGCCCTTCTTTCACCCCCCCCCACCACAACCTAGAGTGCAGTGGCCTTGGAGGCACCACGGGAGACATAGATAGGTGATTAAACACGCCGGGAACCCACAGCATGAAGATAAAGCTACAGCATATAGATGGGGAGGGGTTATATGTGTATAAATTGTTTTTTTTTCTAGGCACATTCATGTCTTTTAAATCCGCCTAGGTATATCTAGGTAGGAAAACCCCTCTCTCTCTCTCTCTCTCTCTCTCTCTCTCTCTCTCTCTCTCTCTCTCTCTCTCTCTCTCTCTCTCTCTCTCTCTCTCTCTATCTCTCTCTCTCTCTCTCTCTCTCTCCCTCTCTCTCTGTATCTGTGTGAGTAACAGAGTCTTTTCCTATGATGCCTTTTCCTTGTTTAGTTATTTGTTTTCTTTTTCATTTACTGATTGTAGTGATTGTAGTGAGCGCACAACAAGCAACTTGTAAATTAAAGAGCCTTTAGTTGCATGTTCTAATGTATCAGTACATGATTCTACTTTCAGCTCATCCTTGTGTCCAACATGGCCGGTAGTGTGATAAAACCGCCATTCCCGGATCTCTTTAACATCATGACGTTAGTCCGTGAGTGCTAAAACGACTCACTGCCACTCACACTGTTTGTTGTATTATTAAGTGCATCAACGGTTCTCAAACTTTTAAAATTCGTGAGCCACTGTGAACCATTTTTTTTTAAGTTTGCGCGGCGGCTCACGTGTATAGGAAGGGGACAAAAAAGATGAAAGGAAGAAAAGTTTGAACTAATTGGATAGATAGATAGACAAGACAGACAGACAGACAGGCAAGTGACAGACATTCAGATAGATAGATAGATAGATAGATAGATAGATAGATAGATAGATAGATAGATAGATAGATAGATAGATAGATAGATAGATAGATAGATAGATAGATAGATAGATAGATAGATAGATAGATAGATAGATAGATAGATAGATAGATAGATAGATAGATAGATAGATAGATAGATAGATAGATAGATAGACAGACAGACAGACAGACCGACAGACGGACGGACGGACAGACAGACAGACAGACAGAGACCTTCCTACAATGAACTCGCTATCCACACTTTGAGATCCAACGTATACGACATGAATTAGGAAAATGTGCACGTGTTCAATCCCATCAATACAGAGGTCAAGGATTAAAGTGCTATAGACGCAGACGGATTCATGGTTGTAATATGTTGTTAATGTTTCGTAATTCTGTTTACTGAAGGATGGGGTGTGGCCCTTAAACTTCAGTCAAGTAAGTTTTTGTTTTGTTTACTGTTTTGTTTTGCTGTTGTTGTTTTGTTTTGCTGTTTTTTTTAAACTGCCACAAACTGGTTGTAAGTGGCTTTAAACACATTTAGATAGACTGGAGCAATTGGGTGCATTGTAGGTCAACTTTATTCAAAATAATGACCCACTTTAGACAAATGGTGCTCCAAGATGGGTGCAAACCGAAAACATGTCAGAGGCCCTCTACCCTTTATCCAACATAACAGATGTTTGGGGCACCTACCATTTGGTGAACAGAACACATTTTTGGGGATACTTACCATTTTGCCCACACAACACATGTTGGGGCCCCTACCCTTTAGCAAGATGAAAAGCTGTGATTTGCATCACACACACACATACACACAGCCACACAGCCATTTTTATTCAACGGCAATAGTTAACTTTCGTTTTAACAGCACATTCGCACTGCAGTGTGATGACTCAATCCGCATCATGTCAACTGACATATCAGTCTACATTCTTGGAAGTCACACACACACACACATATACATTTTACATATATATATATATATACAAACACATATCGAGATGAATTTAAATTTAAAGACAGTATCGCCCAAACTTTGCTCTGAATGTAATTGTCAAATTACTTTTTGCACTCTAAATTTATGACTTTGGTTCGGCTCAATTTACGAAATTTTCACTCTGTACAAGCCAGAAAGTGGATCTTAGGGGCTGTCCATTAATTACGTCAACAAAATAGGGGGGAGGGGGGGTCAGAAAATTTTGACAATTGTTGACAAGGGGGAGGGGGGAGGAGGTCAAGAAAAGCTGACGTCAACAATGTTACTTTTTTTTTTTATTTAATATAATTACTTAAATAAAGGAAAATTAAGCAGCGTTTGTCGTCCTGTGCTAAACACTCGCTTAACATTCAGTATTTTAATTAAACTAACTATATTCCTAGTAATTTTTGCCACATAAACATTTTGGAAGCCACCTTTTTAGGGGGGGGGGTAATCAAATGTTGGCGTAATTTTATAGGGGAGGGGGGGTCTCTGGAAGTTTGACAAGTTGTTGACAAGGGGAGGGGGTGAGGTAAAAATCGCCAAAAAATTGTTGACATAAATAATGGACAGCCCCTTATTTTTGTGGCCAACCTTGATATAGATATTTATATGGGGGGGGGGGGGGGGGCTTTAAATTATCCTTCGTTTATTGAACAATTAAAATCTTAAGATATCTCTTAAACAAAATACTTTTTTTTTGTCTTGTTTTATTATATAAATCGTTTCAATTAAAAAAAAAAAAACTCAAGTTTTTAGTCGCGTGAAAATACTTGCAGTTAGTGCGACCTGTTTCCTACACAACTCTTCAACTTGACAAGTTTTCATTTAATTATTTAATTATTTAAAAAAAAAAACTTAAAACATCAAACGGACAGCACGTGGTCCACCCCATTGTCCTCTTTTTGAAGTCTGATGAGCTCTTCTTCTTCGTGTGTCCAACCATCAATGGTTCATTTCCGCCATCAGTTGTGAGAGCTACCCAGCGATGTCACGAAGATGTTTTGGTTGCTATTGGCTGCTCAACCCGAAAATGTCCACCATCAAGGCCAGCATGAGTCACATAGAGACATTGGTGAATTAGTTTGTTTTGTCGTGTGTCCGTTCATACTAACGTGTAATGACGCTACCACTACATTCCATTCATTAATGACATTATCCGTTAGTGATAAGTGGTCCGGTGTGTGTGTGTGCATGTGTGCGTGCGTGTGTGTGTGTGTGTTTGTGTGAAGTCCCTGTAATGATGAGATGAAATCTCTTAGATCCTATAAACCACGAATGGGACGGTTTTTATGGTGCCCTTCTTTCATCCACACCATTGCCGATAGTGCAATGGCCATGGAGGCACCACGGGAGATATATCGAGGAACTTAGCCTTGACCTGAGTGGTCCGGTGAAATGAGTCTATCCGTACACCTTCTATTTATACGAGTGTTTCTATTGCAGCGTACTGATAGAATTAAACAGATTGACAAACACAAAGTAAGTGTTAGAATAATAAACTACATGAAAATATCCCGACATGACTGTGACATGAGTCTTTAAATTGGAACTAAAATTAGAAAGTTTCTATTCGATTAATCGATGATGTGCATATTTATTTATCACATCGGTGTCGTCAAACTCATTCGAATTAGAATTTTAATTAATTCTATTTTCTACTTAGATACAAAAAAAAAATATTTGTCGTGTTAAAAGACCCCACTCGCCGGCCTTCTTGCTATACCAACCCGTCATTCCGCCCCTGTGAGAAGCTATGTATCAATATGAATACTTTATTCCTGATCTATGTTTTTGAATACATCTACAAATCGATACGTTCGTAGTCGAGTATTCTATATTTTGTCTTATAATCGAATGTTCACATTGTACAAAGAAAAAACGATTTTTTAAACACTATGAAGTGTGTGGCGCAGAATATTTAGTATATACAAAGTGCATGGCTTCTAGTATTGTATAAAAAGTAAAGTTCCTGAAGTCCTATGTGACATGAATTCCCAGTGATAGCGCACCACATGAATGGGATATTGAACGGAAGGGTGTAGATGTGGAGACGCAAGGACGGTTGTTTTATAAAAGAAATAGATTGTTATCATTATAGATATATATATATATATATATTGTTGTTGTTATTTATATTAATATTGTTGATAGTCCAAAAGGGTCACCAGGGCAGATGAAGTGGGGTAGTCCGGTACACATCTAAAGCTGGGTGGGTCTTGATGGACTTTTAATGCGGAAATATTCATTTGGTTCTCACCGAGGATCGAACCCAAAGCTGTCAGGTCGACAATCGAGCACTCTACACTGCTAGACTACCTGTCCCTCTTTCTTATAGTGTAACAACTAAATATTGATTAACAATTGCAACTGTATTAAAAAAGAAGCACTTCAGACGTATGGTGTAATTTTAAAAAAAAAAAAAAGAATTCTGAAATAAATTCGTCCATTTCAATAAATACCATATTATAATCAAAATGATACATTGCTATTATAATGTCGGACACGGCCTGAGTAAAGTAAGAATTACATTCTTTTCTGTGACTGTTCCTATTAAGTATTAGGTGATGTTTGTTAAGAAATGATCCGGAAATGTAACACGGTGTATTTGTGGAGTTTAAAATAAAAACAAACATGGCGGAGCTCGGAAAAAAGGTGATTCAAACAGAATGATGCGATGTCGGGATAATTTATTCCCTGCGATTTGTGTGACCGTACACCGGATTATTAAATTTTATTTGGCTAATGTAAAAAAAAAAGAAAAAGTACAGTTCCCTTAGCCTAACAAGCCAACGGGGGCAGATGGAGTGTAGAACTGATATGTTTGTGCAACCTCGGCATATAAAGGGATTGTGTGGTTAGCACAACACCCAGCCGACTTTACTTCCCCTACTTATCTAAGTCAAGTACCCATTTAAAGCTGGGTGAACTTGTGGGACTTAAACCAACTCTCACTAAGACCTGGAAAAATATTACCGAGGATCGAATCCCAGGACACTCAGATCGACAGTCGAGCAACTACAACACTCAGCCATTCGTCCCATTTAAATAATAAAAGTTGCTGTCTTTTAAACTGACTTAATAATTGAACGTTTTTTTTTTTTTTTTGGAAATTTACGCGCCTTTTATGTTAAATTTGGATTTGACGGGTCAGAGGGTCTGCAGTGTCAAGTGATAGAGGTCATCGGTTAGGCTCAATGTTATAACATGACATACATTTATGTTCATTCTTAAGTTGCCTACTCGTCATCTGACCTTTTTATTTCATTCTTCAAATGAAAAAAAAAAAATTGTAAAGATGTTGGATAGGATAACGGAAATTAAAAGGGGAAAAATCCTGAGTACTTATAATTTATACGGAGTGGCTGGAAAATTTTGTTTTTACAATAGGCTGTGATAGTATAACTTGTTACATTATTACCATGGGCGTCGCTAAGAATTTTTCCAGGGGGCGGGGGGCAAATAACAACTTTATGACATTTTTTTTTAATATAAGGGGGGGGGGGTGAGCAAATCCCCCCCCCTCTTATATGACATTTTTTCAAAATGTAGGGGGGGGGGGGCAAATGCAAATGTAGTCGATAACCTTATAATGAGTATTTAAATCGACCAATCAAACAATTGGGTGCCCTAAGCCTTATGGGACAGTTTTCAGACACAGTGACTTCAGAGAGCGTATAGCATAGAGCAGTACCGTAGCCAGGGGATTTTTTTTTGGGGGGGGGGGGGGGCTGTTCCAAGTTTTTAAAGGCAAATTTTTGTCAATTTTACTATCAGTAATAAAATTTTTATTTATTTGGGTGGGGGCTGCAGTCCACCCAGCTCTCCCCCCCCCCCCCGGCTACGGCTTTGGCATAGAGTTGCGACAGTTGTAGAGAGTTGGCTTTGGAGTTTGAAGAAGTCAACTTACACATAGACAAATTGATGATGTTCGGATAGTAAAATGGTGTAATCGATTTTTGAGACACTTTTTAGTGTTAGATTTCCTTGATATTTTGCATACATTTTTTTGCTTCATGACTTTGCATGATTCAATAATTAATTTTGCACTTAATTTTTTGTTTAAACAAATATGAGTAAAAAGGAAATTTCATTACTAAGGGATGTAACCGTGTTTAACAATGATGAACGGCACTAATAAATGGGCTACTTCCCTTGCATTAATAATAACTTCATGTTTCAGATCGAGATCAATGCTAGTACGTGATTGCCGCGAGCTGGTAGGTCAAAGCAGTCTATGAAACGGTTATTTTTAGAAACACTCATTTTGATAGTGGCTTGTTTCCTGTCTTTCATTTACGTCACCTGGTCTAAAATAATATTTCTGGAATTTCCTAAATCATTCGCTAATACAAATTGTAACCAAAGCTTTTATAGACATAGATCTGTGTTTATTTTGTGACAAATAATGAATATCATTCTTGATAACTTCCTAAGAAACATGTGTAGTAGGGTTAGTACTTTTTTCATTTTTTTTTAGAATCTTATTTTACATGGCATTTTTTAATGAACAATTGTGAACAAAATATGAAAATAATATTCATTTATTTTTCACTCAAAAAAACCTTCCCCACCAACGCCATCTTGTGTTTACATATAAGAAGCGTTTTTCAATAAAATTGCTTCTTTGATGGATTGCGCAATAACAATTATTTAATTACATTAATTACATCCAGGAACTTTATAGGGTATTTTTTACCTCCATGTCTGAAACAAAATAAATAAAAAAAGTTTATTTTAAATTTAAAGTGCACTGTTTTAATGTATTATGCGTCTACTGCAATTTTACCAAAAATGGTCAAATCTTGGTAATTGTCACGAAAGGTCTGCTTGGAATTTGGAAAGTCTGCTTGGTTGATTTGGGAATATAGTATTCTTCTATTTCAATTTTATTCAACTGTAATTGTCTGCTTGAAATTAATTTGTCATCAAATAAAGCTTGTAAAGTATTAAAAATATTAAGTGAACACTCTACCAGTCAGGAGTGTGTAAGGCAACCTATAAAGAAGCAGAATTGTTGAAGTTGCAGTTTAAAAACAGCTTACAAAATTTTGAATGGTGCATACATTTTGACAGAAAAAGAATAGAAGGAGAAAAACAAGTTGTTTTACAGAAAACGTTGAAAAAGAAATTCGATTAGCCATATTGTCTCTGACAAATGGAAAAGCAGAGACAATTTTTACAGCGAATAGGGCTGTTCTAGCTAAATATGTACTCTGTTCATGTATTCGAGTAATTATTTGCGATACAAGGAATACAAAATCTGGCAGCAAAATTTGTGTGGTACGCAAGCAGCAAAATTACTGTCAACAGAGCAGTGGACAAATCCCTCAGTATATAGGCTGCCAGCTTCATGTTTTAGGCCTAGTACTCAAGCATGCTAAGAATTCTGTTTTCGGCAGGGAAACGTCTAATCCAAACATTTCATATCCATTTGTTGCTGAAATTAGCGCAAATTACGAGTCAAATAAAGAGTCACTTGATTCTCAAGATAGTAGTTCCGAAATCATGTGAGAAAACAAAGGATGGAAAGACGACATGAAATTCTTACATCATTTGACGCAAGTATTTCACTATTACGAATGAAATAAAACCTTTCCAGTAATTCACTTCCAGAGACTGACGGCTTTAAGTAATGCTCGTTGGAATTCAAAAGCAATACTAGCACTTCTGGCATTCCGGAAAATAGAAACGAGAAATTTTAACTAGTGTGTACTTCCATAACGAGGACATGCATGGTCTGAAGTATGGTTTTAAGATCAAAGGGACTGGAAAATAGGAAAAGAGATTTTAGCACCTGCTTTGCATATATACACTGAAGCAGAAAGATGCTTCTTGAGGCACTGGGTCTGTGAAGATTAAGCAATACCTGGTATAGAACGAAGTAACTGCTATGCAGAAAGAGCTATACAAATAATGCAAGAAATTGTTCCACGTTGTGAGACTTCAAAGACACTATTAACTGTTTTATTCTCACTAATGATGAAGCATAAAACTTAATTTATGTTTCCTATGCTGTCCTTTATTATCATTTCATATTTTGGGCATCTCTATACTCATGCTTACATGCATTGCACTTGTTGTTCTTATGTAACTCTCCATTACAGTGTTGTGTTATATATATTAATATATAATATTCGTTTTATGGTTTGGTGGGGAAGGTTTTTCAAATATTTTCAGAAAAGGTTATTTGTGTCATAATACACTCATTAAAAGTCACCTTTTCTTGCCATGTAAATATGAGGTTACAAAAAAGTCATAACCCTAATGTGTAGTCTATGTAAAAAAAAAAATTCGCACCGAAAACATCTAAGTCATATGCTCATCACAGTGTTTGCCAGATAGCCGGGTTACCCCTCAGTTTGGGTAATTTCCTGATTCTACTTCTGTTTTATAGCACATTATTACAAAGTCTTTGATTAGTAGGCCTAGGCCTAATCCGTAGATTAGATATTATATCTAATCCATATATCTATGTTCTAATCTGTGCCTTAATCTGTGTATTCCAGAGTGTCGACTACTTTGTGCTCTGTTAATATTTATGCTAATTCATTCAAATGATCTTTTTATTATTATTATTGAATGACTAAACAGCTCCAACAAAAGCAAAGGACAGCGTTTTATGAGTTAAACCAGCCATTTATGCTTCACAGCAGGTCCGTAGTGTGCGGGGGAGCAGGGGGCCGGCCCCCCCCTGCGTTTTGTCTGGCCCCCTCTGCTTATTTGCTCTACTTAGTAAAATGTATTACCTGCCCCCTGCTATTGCCTGGCTCCTGCAGTATAATGCCTGGCCCAGCCCCAGCCCCCGCTAGGTGTGGAGTGCCCCCCCCCGCTTAAAAAGAAGAAAAAGAAGAAAAAATAAAGAAAAAGTAACTAAAATGAGAAGGTACCCCCTTGCTGGGTATTGGTGCCCCCTGCTTACCTTCACCTGGCTACGGGCCTGACCTGGCCCCTGCTGCAGAATTTTCACGCTACGAGACTGCTTCACAGTCTCACTATTTGATAGTTTGAGCGAGAAAAAAATAGCCATAAAAGGACTCACATCTGAAGAATATTTATTTTGGTAGATGTAAGGATGAGATGAAATCTCTTAGATCCTATAAACCACGAATGGGACGGTTTTTATGGTGCCTTACTTTCATTTCCACCATAGCTGATAGCGCAATGGCCATGGAGACACCATGGGAGATATATCGGGAACCTGAGCCAAGACATGAAAATTGTCCTTGGTCCTCACAGAAGATCAAACCAGGTACCTTCAGTTCGACATTCGAGTGCTTTACCACACGACCATCCGTCCCCTAAAAAAAAAACAAATCGCCCACCTAAATGGGACAATTTTTTAGGTTTTGTAGTGCCCTTCTTTTATCCCCACCATAGCCGATAGTGTAATGGCCATGGAGGCACCACGGAAGACATAGCGGGGACTTAAGCCAAGACCTGGAACATTTTTTTTGGTCTTCACAGGAGATCGAACCAGGTACCTTCAGGTTGACAGTCGAGCGCGTTACCGTACGACCATCCTTCCCCGTAGCGGCAGCTATAGCAACCAGAGGTGTGCGGATCTTGAAATTTAGCGTCCACGTCCGTCCATGAATTTCTATCAATGATCCGCGTCCACAGAATCTTACAACATTGGTTTGCAGTCAGTCTGCGCGTCCGCATTGCTGAAATTTAGCTGTTTAAATGACTTAACCATACGAAGTGACCGCTGTCAGTCCGCGGATTCGGAAAAGTCTGCGGATCTGCGTCCGCAAGCGGACGCGTCCGCTGTCCGCTCATCTCTGATAGCAACCTCTAAAAAAAAAACAACTTCCGCCTCGTTATCGTGTGCCTAAAAATACGAAAGTTGTGAAGATAATCCTGGCTGGTGATGAAGTAAAGCGGACCCTCCTAACCCCACCCTCAGTGCCGAACCTAGGGATTTAAGGGCCCCGGGGGCTTGACCTCTTTAGGGGCCCCTGCATTTTGACATTCGACACCATAACATGAGATGATGTACTTAATATGTAATGTAAAAACAATTTTTGGGGGCCCACCTCAAGCTGGGGCCCGGGGGGACTTTCGAATTTGGACCCCTCCTCCCCCCACCCTAGGTACGCCCCTGCCCACCCTCTTTTTCTAGTTTCGCCACAGCTATCTTGAATCCTTGATCTCTCTAATTTTTTCAATGCTGCTTGCGGCTGTAGATTTTGGATGTACGCGGATGAAATTTCTCTGGTGCTCAACATATAAGACTACTAAACAGAATAGTAGTGCGGTCTTTTTGTACGCCAAATGTGATTGCGCGAGCTCGGCTAGTTTTGTTTGTGCACACACGGGCACACCCAGAGGCGTTACTAGGGAGGGGAGAGGGGGGTCCAAATTTGAAAGTCCCGCGGGCCCCAGCTTGAGGGGCCCCCAAACATTTTTTTACATAAAATATTAAGTACATTATCTCATGTCATGATGTTAAATGTCAAAATGCAGGGGCCCTTAAAGAGGCCAAGCCCACCCCCGGGCCCCCAAATCCCTAGCTTCGGCACTGGGCACATCTTATATCCCTGCACCCAAAGGCTTAGATTAAGTTAAATGTCTGACAACAATAGGTGGGGGAGCAACGCTTCCATTTAGAAGTAACGTCTCATGGAAAAATGCTTAAATGAGCCATTGGTAGCATTTTGTTTGCAAACGAAAAGATAATTAGAATTAGAAACCTGGAAACCAAATTGCAGACCCACATATCCGATACAACACCCTTACGCACGCTGCCAACACGGTGCGTAGTCTGAAGTTGAAACATTTTCTATTCATGTAAGTCGAATGTTTCCACAACGACCTATTTCTTAGGGAAAATGATAATTATTTAAAAGTGCGTTAACTCTCATGAGATGAGTTACCTTTTTTTTTGGTGTGTGAATCCACACCAGAGTCGGATATAGACTTGATAATGCCCTAAGCAATTTGAGATACGGGGGCCCTTTATAAGTCAGCGTGCCAAATATTTAAGTATAAATTAGAATCGCTCACTAGGACACAATTTTGAGGCCCCCCCCCCAAAAAAAAAGTGGGGGCCCTAAGCTATAGCTTGTATAGCTTATTCGTAAATCATGCACTCAGATTCACATGTTGGCATACAAATTTATTGTTTTTCACATAGCTGCTAAATCACACTTAGTGGCCTACCTGTGTTTATTTTACCCAAGATCTGTGTTGAAAGAGGAAAAAGGGCGTATCCTTACCCTCAAAGAACTACCGGTTTGAAATGTAAACATAGCTAGCAAGAAACAAAAATTCAACGTAAGGATAAATATTACTGGAAATGTAACATTAACTATTTGATTTTTCTGGGTTGCATTTAGCATTTGATTCAAATTAAGAGGTGGAATGATCTATTAATTTGGTGGTGTGTTTGCCCCTCGCTAAACTTAGAAAATGATATCATTACCTCTTTATGAATATGAGATTATAATAAATCGACCAAGTCGAACGACGTTAAAATTCTGTGGGCCAAACAGAAAGTAAAAGTTTGTTATGATAATTTTGTTTTTATTGATGAAATTTAATTAATACAACTAGCCATTCACAGTATTAATAATTGTCATATTATAAAAAGTAGACATTGAAGGCAATTTGCATTTTTTTTTTAAACTTTTTAAGGCATTTATTTTATTTAATAAAAGTTGTTTACATTTGATTTTATTTACTTAATTATCTATAATATTAAATCATTATCAATTTACAGAAGAACCACTTGGCAGTTCCAAGATAAAGACGCACAAATCTTTCGACTATCTCCTGTGGATATGGTAAAAATGGATAGCTTTTTAACTTCTACTAAAATTTGCGAAGAATTATCCACGCTTAACGTTAGATTAAAACAAAGTCAAATGCAGGAAACAGTAGATGCTGATTTAGACATAGATGTGCATCCTCCTGATACATTGGAAAACCAGTCCACAGGAGATACTGTTCACCTTCCAAGCACGGCTAACTTGTTAGGGGTGAAGTGGAAGGTGCAAACAAATATGCACTGACAAACGAGCACTCAAAAAGGTAAATAAATACTCTGAAATTCAATAGACTATCATGATTTAAACTTATCATGTGCAGCATCTTAAGGGAGAACTCATGAACAGATAGTTTATGTAGTGTGGAATACTTTTTTAAAGCAAATGTAGTTTAGTAGCATGATAAATTCATTCTTTGAGTAAAAATAATACCAAATAATACATTCTGCAGCTCATAAATTAAACTCTCCACAGCATATTTGACAGGGCCACTTTAGTAGTGGGAGGGGGGGGAATTGAGCATGTAATTTTATTCAGTACTTTTTTTGTAAAAAAAATAGGTGCCGGAACTCAGTGATGGATTGCCTAACTTTTAACTACCAGTTTGCACCTACTTTAATTCTTATTGCGCGCAATTTTAAAATAATTCAATTTTAACAAATTAATAATAAAATAAATGAATAATAAACGTTAAAATACAAGAAAAGTAATAATTTTTTCTCCACATTGAAAAAGATGCCGGTACGAGCACTGATTTTATTAATATATATTTTTATAATAGTCATTATGCACAAAGTAAAAACACAACTAATGATGAAATGTAACACAGACATGCTATTTTCAAGGTTGCACAAGTCAAATTTTTCATTTTCATTACCCAATTTTTTTTTAAACATTGAAAAACAATTAAGCTCAACAGATAGCAAAGATACATCAAAAAAATTTTGCTTATTTGTTTATTACAGAGCGGATTCATAGTTTACGTTTTCATGTCATTTTGAAAAATATTTTTCAAATAAATGCTTCTATATCTTTTACTTGACTGTTTGTAAACACAATACTTGAGAAAGCTTAAAACCTTTCAAAGCTATCATAGTGTCTAAACTTAGAAAGGGATTCGCTTTTATGATAGTTACACATTTTTAAACCATTCTTAATTGTCTCAATTATAAAGAAAGCTATGGTGGTTTTAAAATCATTGATGGCAACTAGAAGAGCAGCCTGGACTTTCATTCATCATGTCTTTCATACATAGGGTAAATGCCACTCTGATTATAAATAACCAAAAGTCATTTAATGATTAAAGTGACTCTAATATGATGATGAGAAAAATTTTACCAAATATCAGTCTGGTTTTTTATTTGTTGCTTGGCTTTCATAACAATAAGTTTTTTTTTACAGTGACTGAGTTGTTTACCCTGGGCACATCTACTAGGATTTTGCCCCTCACAGTCGTGTTTGGTCCCTTAGCCTTTGGGGATCCCTCCACTAACTACAAGGCAATAAGAGCCTGCTTTTGTCCACCCAGAAGATTTTATTTATCTGCGCACCATATCTGGTGAGCTTTCCCCATCCGCCACCTGGGGAGACCCTTGATGGGAGATCGACCTCTCCACACAGGGCATCTATCAATTGCTGTGACATAAAATGTATCTCTCTCTCTCACTCAAATTATCTGTTCAGTGAAATAGATAAAATTTACTTAAATGCTCATACACTAGGTTTTCAAATATACTTTGAAATGTATATTCTGATTGCAAACTTTTTTCTACAAACTCAATGAAACATATACATTGTATTTTCTAGTATACATGGAGAGATATCTTTGTTTTCCTTATAAATATAGTTTGTTTGTCCTTATGCATTTGGATGTGAGTTAATAAAAGCTACAGTAGCTTTCACATTTATTGTGTCACGGAAAAGAAAAAATCCTAAACTGTTCACATATTGTCATTATCTCTACTGAACATAAAAATCCTAAACTGTTCACATGTTGTCATTATCTCTACTGAACATAAAAATCCTAAACTGTTCACATGTTGTCATTATCTCTACTGAACATAAAAATCCTAAACTGTTCACATGTTGTCATTATCTCTACTGAACATAAAAATCCTAAACTGTTCACATTTTGTCATTATCTCTACTAAACATAAAAATCCTAAACTGTTCACATTTTGTCATTATCTCTACTGAACATAAAAATCCTAAACTGTTCACATGTTGTCATTATCTCTACTGAACATAAAAATCCTAAACTGTTCACATGTTGTCATTATCTCTACTGAACATAAAAATCCTAAACTGTTCACATGTTGTCATTATCTCTACTGAACATAAAAATCCTAAACTGTTCACATGTTGTCATTATCTCTACTGAACATAAAAATCCTAAACTGTTCACATGCTGTCATTATCTCTACTGAAAATAATCAATAATCAGGAGTAATTTTAGTAATAGCTCTCATTAACTTCTACAATGCAGATGAAAACCTGTAACATTTTATCTAGGAATAATTACGACATTAGAGTTCTTACCTTTGTTTTTTATGATATTAAATTAGTTTAACAGTTCCACAATACTAATGATAAGCAATGTCCCTGTTTTTTTTTTTTTTCTTAGATCACTGAAAGATATCTGGTTCAACACGTTTTCTGTCCGTTGATGTTTATCGCCATCTGTTTTTCGACCATCCAGACTCTTCCCCCTTACGACAGACCTCATTGTTTTTAACAGAATTCAGGTGGAAATTTTACAATCGTATGCACAAGCAAGTCCACTTAGAAAATGTTTATCGCCAGCTGTTTTTCGACCATCCAGACTCTTTCCCCTTACAACAGACCTCATTGTATTTAACAGAATTCAGGTGGAAATTTTACAATCATATGCACAAGCAAGTCCACTTAGAAAATGTTTATCGCCAGCTGTTTTTCGACCATCCAGACTCTTTCCCCTTATGACAGACCTCATTGTATTTAACAGAATTCAGGTGGAAATTTTACAATCGTATGCACAAGCAAGTCCACTTAGAAAATGTTTATCGCCAGCTGTTTTTCGACCATCCAGACTCTTTCCCCTTATGACAGACCTCATTGTATTTAACAGAATTCAGGTGGAAATTTTACAATCGTATGCACAAGCAAGTCCACTTAGAAAATGTTTATCGCCAGCTGTTTTTCAACCATCCAGACTCTTTCCCCTTATGACAGACCTCATTGTATTTACAGAATTCAGGTGAAAATTTTACAATCGTATGCACAAGCAAGTCCACTTAGCAAAAAAAAAAAACAAGGCGAACTTGCAAGAGACTTTAGGAAAAAGAAATTTAATTTAGAAATGTTTTTTTTTTACTTCTTTTCAAGTGTTAAATGCCAGAAGATGGCATGACATTATTCTTTTAAAGTCTTCATCAGATGGGAAAAGACTATGACTGACTATTTATAGGGTAAAAAAAGAAAGATGAAAGGCTTTAATAAACTCAAGATCACAGGTTTCAGACTTGATATTAAAATAATGGAGACATCATGAACATGACGGATTACAGTGTGCGCTCATTTTTATTTCATTGATCATAACTGTGAGAGATTAACTTAAAAATTTGATACTTGGTGCAAAACTTGCTTTTAACTTTACCTTACGATTTTATTTATATGCAATACTGTCTTAGATAGATCTCTTTTTTTTTTTCTCATTGATATTCATTCAGCCATGCATTTTTTTTTTATAAATCTTTATAAACTATTTGGCAGACTATTTAGCCCATACCCAGGAAATAAAAGGTGGAATTTAGCATCTCTCAAACCCAAAGAAAATGTAGCCTGTATCAACCAGGTTGTTAGATCGTAATGCCCAAGTGACTTTTTGAACATTCCTTTTACATCTGAATGTGTGTGGTAGTGTGTGTGTTCTGTCACTGAGACACCACATTGTCTGCTGGAGGTCTGAGGATTCAAAGAAATAGAAGGGAGGGGATAACAGAAGTATATTTATGTATACATGATGATACACCACTCCTTAATATCAGAGCAGGACAAGCAATGAGATTTGCCTTTATTGAGTTATAAATGGTTAGCTCAATAAAGGCTTTAGTTTAAATGTTATCTCACTGCATGTCCCGCTTTGTTTTGATTTTAAGGAGTGGTGTAAGATCATGTATACATAAATATACATCTGTTATCCCCTCCCTTCTGTTTCTTTGTATTCTCAGACCTCCAGCAGACAATGTGTTGTTTCAGCGACAGAACACACACACTACCACACACTTTCAGATGTAAATGGAATGTTCAAAAAGTCACTTGGGCATTACGATCTAACAACCTGGTTGATACAGGCTACATTTTCTTTGGGTTTGAGAGATGCTAAATTCCACCTTCTATTTCCTGGGTATGGGTTCATATTTCTATTTATCTCTGTGTCTTGGAACTCCTGGAGTTCATATGTGTATATGCAGTCTCTTCGCATTCATTGGGATAAATGCTGGTTTACATGTTTGGTCAATTAGCGCTCACTGGCATGCACCACCCCATTTCAGAAAGTAAAATTGTTGCTTTTGAACATATGTTTTTTTCACGCCATACTTATGGATCATTGAAAAACTAAAATTTTTATTCAAAAGCAACACATTACTTTCTGAAATGGTGTGGCGCCTGCCAGTGAGCGCAGATTAACCAAACATGTAAAACCACATTCACTCAATGTATGTATTCATATTAGTTCTCATATTCTCCATCTCAAAATGACAAAACCATAAAATCTTCTCAACTCATCTTGATTTGTCATCTGTATCTGTCAACGATTTTGATTTGTAGGTTGCAGTGAGGTTGGGAACTTGGTTGCATTTCCAGTCCGCAAAAGCATGTGGCTTATCGAATTTCTGCAAAACATTTTCCAACCTCTTCTCATGCTTACAAATATCTGTTGACTCATACTTGACCAGTTTTGGGTACCATTCATGATATTAACCAGGTTTTTAAAGCCTTCCAGTTCAGTCCCCAGGGCTTGGGAATGAACCTGGTTAGTGCGAATCATACTCAGAGCTGATAAAAGGTTTTTTGGAAACTGGACTCATTGAGTCATTCAGATTCCAAATTATCTTGTCGGTGACAAATCAAGTGAGTTGAGAATTTTATAGTTTTGTTTTTTGAAATGGGATAATATGGGGCTGTCCCTTTGGTTGACTCAACATTTGATATGATAGATGTGTAATGATTGTGTAATGATTGTTCATTCATGTGTTTTCCTTTTGTTGTGACTTAATGCAGGTGAACTGAAATGATTCTGTTCATTTGATTTTATAAGATTTCAGTGGATGAGATATTTTTTTTGTTTTTTTTTTAATCAAATGTTATTTTTTTTTTGTAACATTGAGTGATTCCGTCTGTGATGATGTGTACAAAAATCTATTCTGAAAAAAAAAAAATTGTGAAATTTAAGGAGATTTTTTAAAATATTTTTTTTTTAAGTTTTACAGTATTGGTTTAAAATGGATTATTTATCTCGATTTTTTTTTTGTATTTAAATGGAAAGAGTAAATAAAGACTCTTTATTAGCTATGTATGCAATGAGTGATTATTTTAAGAGTAAAGTTGAATTATGGCTGATAGATACTTGTGTAAAACCAGATATTTTTTTGTGTTATATGTATTATTATCATGTGATCTGTTTTGTTATTTAGTTTTTAAGGGACAATGTTTTCTTTAAATATGGGTTGTTACTTTAAAATTCATTTGGCCTTTTTTCGGGGAGGGGAAAGTGGGGAGATGAAAATGTTACTGAAAGCTATTTACAAGCAAATTTCGAAAAAGAAATTTTATTTCTAAGATCCATCGTTCGTTGTTTTTTTTATTGTATTTGTTTGGTTTGATGTTGATATTTTAATTCATAGTCAACAGTTACTTAAGTTTATCATAATAATATACCCTAAGTTTTAGTAAAATAACAATTTTATTAACTATTAATGGTTAATAGGTTTTATAATAATTATGTTTACTCATTACGTTAATGAATAATAAAAAAAACAATCATAGTGCTCTGACATCGGGGCAGATGAAGTGTGGAATCTGTTTCTATAGCCTCAACATAGAAAGGGACTGTGTGGTTAGCACAACGACCAGCTGCCTTTACTTCCCCAACTTAAAGTCAGGCACCCACTTCAAGCTGGGTGGACTTGTGGGACTTGAACCAACCTTCACCAGGACCTCGAGCATCATCTATTCCACTCTGCCATCCGTCCCATGAATCAAACATCGTTATTAAATAAATAATAGCATTTTAATATGTTTGTTTACATTGGTTTAAAGTTAATGTACAGTGGTACCACGGATTGTGAAAGCCTCGGGTCATGGAAGTTCAGTTTACGAACGAAAACTAAGCAAGTTTTTTGTCTCCGGTAATCTTTGGGTTACAAACGAAGTCGATAAAGTTATACATGTTGAAAACAGGGGACGGATGGTCGTGCGGTAAAGCGCTCGACTGTCGACCTGTAGGTACCTGGTTCGATCTCCGGAAATTTTTCAGGTCTTGGCTTAAGTTCCCGATATATCTCCCGTGGTGTCTCCATGGCCATTGCACTACCGGCTACGGTGGGATGAAACAAGGTCACCATAAAAACCGTCCCATTAGTGGTTTATAGGATCTTAGAGATTTTATCTCATCCTTACAGGAACTTCACACACACACACACGTTGAAAACAGACAATCGGGTATAGAACTAATGACGGCCACACATTACCAACAAAAATATGGACCTGGAAGTAAATGTTAACGACTTTCGAGTACCATAGTGGAGGGCTTACTACAGATTAACTTGAGGATTTTCAGACTGAACAACATTCAAGACATTAAACTTAAAGGAGGAGCATTTGTCTGATAATGAAAGAAATTAAAGAAATTTGCAGCAAGTTAGTAGAATCGTTGATTTCAATAATCCGGGTAATAAACATTGGGAATACGAACAGAATTCTGGGAGAAATTAAATTTGTAGCCCTACCACTGTGTTGATATGCATTGAGAGGCATTATATATTCAAATCAGGGGGTTCGCTTACAACTAAAAGGCCCTAATAAACAAGTGGCATAATATATTCTCATCAGGAGCGTTGCTTACAACTTAAGGGCCCTATTTAAAGTATTTTTTTTTATTAATTTGTTTACTTCCGAATCATTATGTTTGATGGGAATACTGAAAAGGTGTTGTCATAGTTTTTCGTACGTTTACGGGGTGGGGGGGGTCTCATTCTGGGGGGAGGGGGGGTCAAGGTAAAGTTACAATGGTAGCCTTGTGATATAAACAGCTTCCACTATTTCCACATATTGAGCCTTCAATAAACTTTGAGACCAATGTATGTCTCTGTAAAGGCACAAGCTTGTAAACACAGATGCACCGAACTTATCTGTATCACCAGTTCCTGTTTACTGAAAAAAAAGATATACACCCAATGGCGTAGTGAGTCCACCCGGGGTTCCATATCACAGGTGGATTAGTTTTGTTTTGTTTTGTTGTTGTTGTTATTTTGACCAAAATGTATTTATGTATGTTTTTTTTATCGAGGCGTGACAAGTTTGAGTGTCCACATTAACACTGGCGTCGTTATTGGAGGGGGAGGGGGACGTAAGGCCCAAGTAATATGGGGACCGATCGTTTTACGAGTGTTCGCACCCCCCCAAAACATTATGTGCCAGAGGAGTGGTACGTGGTCCCCAGTGTAGGAATCATACGCAGGCCAATAGGTGTATATACTGTATACTATATCAGTACCTGTTGTGCACAGATGCCCTGTGTGGGAATCATACGCGAGGCCAAGAGGTGTATATGCTGTACAGTGTACACTATATCAGTAGCTGCTGTGTACAGACAGTGGCGTAGCGAGCTTAACTCGCGCCCGGGGGCACGATACCCTTTTAGCGCACCCCTCCATTCGAAAACTATTCAATATTATATGTAAAATATACCGTTTTGAGAGTAGCGCCCGGGGCATGATGCCCTCCTTGCCCACCCCTCGCTACGCCACTGTGTACAGATGCCCTGTGTAATAATCATACACGAGGCCAAAAGGTGTATTCAATACATTGTACAGTTTATAGTGTGTACAGTTTTGTAAGCGAACTTAGCCTACTTAAATGTACTGGATGAAGCATTTAGAGACATAGTAGTGTAACCCAAAAACTGAGTTCGGCTATTCTCACTTAAAACGCTTCATTGATTGTCCAGATAATTGTCTATTTCTAATTTCTCAATTTCGTATGCGCTGGGTTAAAAAATTGACCTTTTTTATATAAAAATCTACATTCTTACATAAGCTTACACTTAAAAATTGCGCAGAATAATTAAATTACATTTTATTTGTTGTTTTTTTTTAATTGCCTTCTTATATATACACACACACTAACACCATGAGCTTCTCGTAAGGAGCGGTCATGGGGGGGTAAGCGACTCGGACAACCGCCTCAAGCCCTGTGCCTATGTCGAGACCCGCGATAGAAAGCGTTGTAATTTGTTGTAATATGATATTTAGATTATAGACCCTACAGCCACATCTCTATGTCCCTCATTTGACACTCGCCCATTGGCGTTTAACCCAGAGGTGCACAACCTTTTCACCCCTTACGGACGCAGTAAACTTTCTATTCTATTTATAGTAAGAGCGGCCGCCATACTGATTCATATCAAAATATTTATGAAGTAATATATAATGGATTTTATTTTCACGGCCGTCATTCATCTGTCATTCATTTGAATCCACCTTCCTCATTTTTCCCTGATTTAATATGATTATAAATAGGCACCAGTCGTTGTTGATGGGCACCAGTCGCTGCTGATGGGCACCAGTCGCTGCTGATGGGCACCAGTCGTTGCTGATGGGCACCAGTCGTAGCTGATGGGCACCAGTCGTTGCTGATGGGCACCAGTCGTTGCTGATGGGCACCAGTCGTTGCTGCAAGAAGCACGTAATAAGGCTACGTTGTAGCTGTGGAGTGAATACATTGATGACGCGAGTGGACGTAAGATTGCTCGAAAATGTGCACAGGTCTTCGACCTATGGTATACTAACTGTAGTCAGGACCTTTATTGGGGGGGGGGGGGGGTTCCTATGTAGAAACCTTCATAGATACCTTTCTGGACCACTTTTGGCATCAGGTTTAACAGGCATTATGACTTAAAGATTGGCCCCTTTTGCAGTGATGGTCTTTAGCTGTTACCTAGTTTACATGTCTATAAGAATGTTTCTGATTACATCGTAATATTAAAATGAAGGGGAAGGGAAACAATAACATTCACTCACTCTTTTTACATAATTCCCACAAATCTATTTGTCGATTTATTGTTCCCGCTTACTATTGAAGTTGTAATGATACTACCTGTATACCTGTATACCTGCTCACCTTCTCTCAAATTTGCATATAGAACGGCTCGTTTTATACTTGGTTCTATTGTCTGGGATTTAATGGAAATCAATACTTTTGGATTATCGACTAACATGCGTTTTTTTTCTTAGTTCTGGTTTATAACTTACAATATAGTACCTATAGTAGCTACATGAAAATAATCAATAGTTATTTATAAACCAAACGCAGTATATTTTATTTCAATGAATGTTATGGATTTTATCGACGTAAGTTTATCGATTTCCCCCCCCCATTTATTGATTTTTTTCTCTGATCATTAATTGTACGCAGTGTGATAAGCATATGCCCTATCTTTAAATAGTTGTGCCATACATTATTCAATGACGTTCGTTAGGCACCGCTGATAGATCTTTCCATTACTGAATTTGTTTCTGGTATAAACACATCGTTATGAATGACTGTATCAGGATAGAAAAATATTTGTTGATTTTATTGAATATCACTTTATTTTCTGGGTAATTTATTTACCGTAGATTAAATTAATTAATTTTATATTTGATTTTTTTTTTAAATATAAACTCTTTTTTTTATTCTATTTATTGAATTAAAAAAATAATTTAAAACAAAAATATTGTCATTATGGTTAAGTATTATCAGTATTTTAGTATGTGAATTGCGTGTCAATTATTTGAGTTGTGAAAAAGCGTTAATTCGTTTGGATTATTTTCTTGATTGTTATTTATTATTTAAGTGAAATTTAAGTGTTTTCGATGTAATGTATTAAAAACTACTTTATGCTAGACTTAATTTTAAATTTAGCGTTAACGGCAGAAAATTCACGCAAATATTTTAGTTTAAATAGTCAAGAAAAGAGAGAAGTTTAAAGTTTGAAAAGTTTAAATAATAAATGTTACAATCCAGTTGTTTTTCCACTTTTTATTGTTCTTGAAGGTGGTGTTCGTTAGTGCCACAAAAAAGCCTACAATAGTGACTTCCTTAAGTTATATATTTTATAATATGAATTTACTTTTTTTAGTTTACCATATTCCGATGTCTGAAATTGAAAATACCTTTTCAAATTTTTTACAAGCTTTGGTTTGTTTGTTTTTTTAATTCTTTAGTCTTTTTTTTTTTTATTTATTTATTTTTGGTTTGAATTTATTTTTTTTTAAAAATACAGTACATACTATATAAAAATGTAGAATTTCCCTTTTCACTATCCATGTCTAAGAATGAATGGGGTGGGGTGGGGGGGGGGGTAAAAAAAGCCATCTCATTTAAGACTGCAGGTTTGATAGCGTTTACACCTTTTGAAATGTAAAGGGAAGCGATTCAAAACAGTTTGGCTCTATTGATTTGTTTATTTGGTTTATCGGACATGCATTTCGCTAGAAAAAATATTAAGTTCGGGACGATGAAGAAAAATTTTTATTTGATATTAAAATTATTCTATTATGAATTTATTCATTATTTTTATAGTTGACGTTGAAATAAAAGGCGAAAAATCTTTTTTTTTTTTTAGGCAGAAAAAAAAATAATTTGTTTCACGATATTATTACTGTTATTTCCGTTATAATATGGCGTCTTGGGTGCATACGTGACATTACAAATAATTGAAAAATAAACTCAAGTATCCTTTCATCATTCTGTAAATTTTAAAATTGGATTTTCATTTAATATGGATCAGTTTGATTTATTTTTGCGTTTAAACATTTCAGTCAGAAATATCCAAACCGAGTTAATTCAACAGGAGAAAGGGGACAGTGAAAGTGATATCTCTTTACAAGAAACTCAAAATGGAATGTCATCTAGAGCTGCTAATGTTCCACCACCATCAGTTCAAAGCGGGATATCCCCAAGACCTGTTGATGCACCACAACCAACTGTTCAAAACGAAATATCATCAAGACGCATTGATGTTCCTTCAGAAGAATCTAGCCACTTGACCCCTGAAAGACATGTTGATGATCCTTCAACTGAATTTCAAAACGAAACATCACCAAGATGTTTTATTGCCTCTTTACCAGAATTTCAAAATGTACAAATCAAAAGACATGTTGATATTCCTTCACCAGACTGGCAAATTGTAGCTCCTGTCGAGTGTGGTTTCATTCCTTCACCAGACTTGCAAAATGTAGCTCCTGTCGAGTGTGGTTTCATTTTTTCGCCAGACTTGCAAAATGTAGCTCCTGTCGAGTGTGGTGTCATTCCTTCACCAGACTTGCAAAATGTAGCTCATGTCGAATGTGGTGTCATTCCTTCACCAGACTGGCAAAATGTAGCCCCTGACAGACGTGCTGATGATCCATTGGAGACATTACAAAATGAATGAAAACCTAGAAAGTTGTGTGCCTCAAGAAATATGCCCTGAATGCCTGGGTATGGAGGTAAATCAGCGAGAGTGAGCTACACTGGAAGTAACATTAACATTACAGGTGACCTGTTTCAAAACTGTGAAACTGTGATCTATTTAAAGCAGGTGATCTGTATAAACTGTAATCGGTTTCAACACCAGTCACACAACATGGAAAAAAAAAATTTTAATTTAAAAAAAAATGTTTCATTTTCTCACTGCTATGTACTGAACATGAGCATGTCTATATGTAGGTTTACTTATGCATAACACTTTGTCCATTTCCAATATTGTTAGTTTCTATTAAAACATGTTTATTTTTATCATTTTAATATATAACTGGTGATCTATTTGTATGTTAAACATTACAGTTGGACACTTGACTGATTAATCCATAATAGGTAATCTATTTTAAAACGTTATACATGTATTAGTTGTATGCTACAATGAAACTCAAACGATAATATAGTACTTTGAAACTTTCATGTTTTAGTTTGACTTTGTTTTTCTTCATTGGTTTAACAATACATACATTGTTTTAATTGAACATTTTTGTTTTAATATTCTGTTGATTTTAAAAGGGTTAAAAAAAGATTTTTTTTTATAAACTGTTTTAGGGAGGACGAAACTAGTTTTGAAGTTTAAAATCTCATTGCAGCAGATATTTATATTTTTATTTCTTTTAAATTTTAATAAAACGTATCCCACAGCACAAAATATACTATGACCAATATATATATATATATATATATATATATATATATATAGGCTATATAATATATTTATATGTATGTATATATATATATATATATATATATATATATACTATATATATATATATATATATATATATATATACATATATATAATCTCTTATAAATATGATAAAAAGTGATAAAAAAATATCCATTTTATAACTGAAATACATCAACAAATAAAATTATCAGGTATAAAACTGTATAATTTTTTTTAATGTAGGCTTGTATGTTAGACTGAGCTTGTCCGACCGACATGCAGCACTTTACAGGAACTAAGAATATCCTCTGATAATCTGCATTGTTTCAATTGTTCGTCGTCCTATCTGTCCCTCTTGACCTCACAAATTAAATGACAGTAATTAGAAATGTGGAAACATATTGATGTTGAATTCCAATATACGCTCAGGAGGCGTTTGAGCATGTCTGTATGTAGGTTTATTTATGCATAACACTTTGTCCATTTCCAATATTGTTAGTTTCTTTCAATTGTTATCCTAGTGGTCTTACCCTGTATAACTTGCCTTCCTCCAATTTGATTTATCTCATGACTTCTAAATCATGGTGAGCTTGTTATTTTTTTTTGGCCCTAAAGTGGCCAGTCAAGACAATGTTGTGGCCCGCTCTGCAGTGTTTTACTCACAGTTACCCGGTGACGGACTGACCATTTAGTCAACTTTCCTAATGGCCAGTGGGCCATTTGAAAATTAACCTTGTGGGGCATCCTTCAATCGTTTTCATTGCTTCACAAAATGAGCTCATAGCATGGACTCAGTCTCAGTACACTGAGCTGTCATCTCTGTGACTACTATTATTATTCTTCAATCTGTTTCAACCATTGGTCATGAACAATGATGTTATTGGTTACTGGTGTTTAAAAGCCTAAAACTAAAAGTGAAACTAAAATGAATAAGACCAACACTAAAACTCTGGTGTTTTAGTATTAGTCGACGAAATCTTAAACGAAAACTATAATTGGGCCTAAAACTAAAACTAGACTAAACTAAAATTATTACAGAATAAGCGTAATAAATCCTGAAACTCAAATAGGACCTGGAACTAAACAACACTAGTCAAAGTACAACGTAAACTGTGTCAAGTTGGTGTTAGAATAGTAAATATATTGTCTAAATTATGTCGATTCGCCAATATGGAAACACTACATCAAAAAAAGTGCCATAATTACAATTATTGCTATCAAATAAACATTTACAAAAATGCTCATTCGAGTATATATATTTTAATGACAATGTATTTCTTCCAATAAGGGTCTATTTCCCTTGAATTAATAAATACATATGTTTTTCTCAATATTTCGGTTAAATCTTTTGGATGCATGTTTACTCATTATTTATTCCTTTTATAGTATCTGTAAGATGCGCTATTTGTCTCCTTTTTGTTACTAAATGTGCGAGTATTTAATGTCTCCAAAAACATTTCAAATAACAATAACACAAAGTTTTTAAAACTAACCGATTTTCTAAAGTAAATAATTAAAAAAAAAATTTTTTAATAAATTTTAATCTTTTAGTGAATTTGTCGATGCAAGGGACACAACTCAGTTATTACTGTCGTCCGCCTTAATAAAACACGAGTTAAATTTCTTGAGTAGTATATGAGAAATTTTTGTGTGTACTTTATTGTTTAGATGTAGCGACACTCACCCCGGCGCTCTGTAGGAACGGGAGACACGCTTCAACGCCGCCAATATAGCTATGAAATAAATAAAATCTTATTACTAATACTATAACATGTGGAATTTGTCATTAGACCAAACATCTTTTAGTAAGTTGTATAAAGATGCAGTATGCTAAACTGCAGTGTAAATTTTGATGCATTTTTGGTTTATTATTATTATTACGTTTTTAGTTGTTTTTAGAGCATTTTCGAAAAAAAATGCTCTATTGTCCCCGTTTTGTCTGTCTGTCTGTCTGTCTGTCATCACCCTAGATCTCAATAACCATAAGTCCTAGACCCATAATGTATATATCATTTTGTAGGTCTTGGCCTGCCAAGAAATGACTTTTTTCCATTTCGCGATCTGACCTCTCAGGGCCGTAAAAGGGGCCTTATAAAGTACCGTTTTTTACTATATAAGCTATATTAATAATGGACCGCCCTATATCTCAGCAACCATAAGTTCTAGACCCATGATGTATATATCATTGTGTAGGTCTTGGCTGCCAAGAAATGACCTTTTTTCCATTTCGCGATCTGACCTCTCAGAGCCGTAAAAGGGGCCTTATAAAGTACCGTTTTTTACTATATAAGCTATATTAATAATGGACCGCCCTATATCTCAGCAACCATAAGTCCTAGACCCATGATGTATATATCATTGTGTAGGTCTTGGCTGCCAAGAAATGACTTTTTTCCATTTCGCGATCTGACCTCTCAGGGCCGTAAAAGGGACCTTATAAAGTACCGTTTTTTACTATATAAGCTATATTAATAATGGACCGCCCTATATCTCAGCAACCATAAGTCCTAGACCCATGATGTATATATCATTGTGTAGGTCTTGGCCTTCCAAGTGTACATCAAAAGTCCATTTCGCGATTAGACCTCTCAGGGCCAAAATATAAGACTTTGTTATGTACCGTTTTGCTTAAATTTTAAATATAAATAATAAAAGCTAATCAAAGGGGCGTAATCATTATTTATTTATGTAACAGTTATTCAACATGACTTACTTGTCCTTTTAATATCTTTTTTTCAGATATATGCATTACACAATTGAATTTATAAACATTTCCAAAATTTACAAATATTTACTGAAAGATAACAAACGTACTGATGAAAATGCGCTAACACGTCCTGTGTCCAGAATGGAACAGGCTTAATTGCTTGTTTGTACATGCACTGCAAGTCTGCTAGTCTACAACATAGTCGAAAATTGAGTCATGGCATTGGCACGTGAAACAATGTGATTAGTGTGACTTATAATGTGACAATGGAGTGAATGGACACAGTCTCAGTACACTGAGCTGTCATCTCTGTGACTACTATTATTATTCTTCAATCTGTTTCAACAATTGGTCATGAACAATGATGTTATTGGTTACTGGTGTTTACAAGACTAAAACAAATGGCTTAATAGTAACAGTTCTGCTGAAGTAGACAGATATCTTGAAGATAACTCATTAGAAATGCTGTCATCATCAGCCTACCCAAGCATTAAGAAACTATACCTGCACCTGAACACTGGACTTCCGGCAATTGCTGCAGTTGAGCGTCTGTTTTCATTGGGTGTGCGTGTTTTTATGCCATTACGTTCTAGGCTAAGTAATGATCATTTTGAAATGATGGTCTACTTACGTGCTGCGAAGTGGCGATGTGATTAGTATTAAAATTGTGCTTTGGCATTGTATTTTATTGTTTTTACTTTTTTTTTAAACTTGAAAAACTTGAACTCATTATATTTTAAAATAAAAATATTTTGTTGTTCTTAAAGTATTGGTAATGTATTGGTATCGATTTTGGCAATACATTTTTACTTGAGTATTTATATTGGTATTAGCGATACTATTTTCCTGAAGTAATGGTATTGGTATTGACGATACAATTTAAGAGTATTGTTAACAACCCTGCATATACTTCAGTTAGTCCGTTGTTGGTTCCATTAATGTATTGTTTTAAATAATATCATAAGTGTATAACATTGTGTGGCTGAATGAAGGAATGGGATGGGTGTATAAACAGATGAATAACCAAGTATGTGAAATATTCATTTACCAAACTACAATGTTAATTGCTGTCTTTTTTATAATTAACGATTCATAAACTTCTGATATCTTTAAAATATATATAATTAAAGATCAACATGATAGACAGAAAAGATACAGATAATTTTTGATAAGGTAAAACAATATTCGTGATTTTTTTTTGTTTTTTATTATTTTTTTTTTGGTGACTTGAGGTTTTCATAGCATTTATAAATTATACAATGCTTATGTTAATTGTCTCAGAATTACAGAAACTTTAAAAGTAAATGTAAAAACACTGATTTTTATTTTTTTTTAGTTCGCGCGTGTTAACATTATATATATGGTTTTAATGTTGACAGAGAGTAAAGCAAGTGTTACTGTAACTTTATATATTTTTAATGCATTATTACTTTTTTTTTATAATGTATGTGATAATATGTATAATTATTAAAACAAGTTATTAACCCAGGCAGATCAGTGCATTAAACTTTGGAAAATGAGGTGTGTGTGAAGGGGGGGGGAGGGGTCCTCGCTGACGCGTTGATTGTGAGTCTGTACAGGTTGCGGGGTCGGATCTCAAAGACTCAAGATACTTATTCCACCGCTCCTGTGGTGTTTCCGTGGCTGTCACACCCCTAACTATGGGTGGAATGTTACGAGGAAGGAACTCAAGAACTATCATTTTCATTCATTTGACCCTTAACAAATGTAATCATGTGGAGATGGTGTTTGGAAAGGGGGGGGGGGTCAGAAATAGTGCATTGATAGGTCTGTTCATACTCCTTATAGGTCTCTTCATACTCCTCATAGGTCTGTTCATACTCCTTATAGGTCTGTTCATACTCCTTATAGGTCTGTTCATTAGGGTGGTGTGAATGTAGAGGTAAAAAAAATTTTTTTTGAATTTAAATATGTAATAGTTTGGAAAAGTTGTCACTATAGAAGATGATTTTGTAGCCAAAGTTTCACCTCTAAATTATTATTTTTTCAACTGCCCCAATGACATGAAATATTGATGAAATCCCTTAAATCTCGAATAATTTACTGAAAATCGGCTAACAACAAACTGTAATGTCCAAACATCCATTTTGTCCAATTAATAACTTAATCAAAATAATAATCAGTCTTCTGGTTGAATGCTGTCATTTGCTGCCTGGACAAAATCCTGTTCTTTATGAAGCCATTTCGGGCCCTTTCTCCGCATACCGACTGTGATGTTTCTGTAACGAGTTTCACATGTCTTTCTACGGCTTGAGTGTGACAGGGTACCTGGATAATTGGCAACATAATATTGTGTTGATCATGTATTCTGCTAGTTATTTCAGACATTGGAATATTGGCCAACAATGGTGGTGCAGTTACTTCAGCTTCCTGCCAATTTATCAGGTCAACATAGTCTGTTGAATCAAAGTTCAGTCTTGGAATACAAAATTTTCTGATGCCAATTTTCTGTTCCTGACGAGCCTTTAGAATTCTGCGCAGTCCAAGTTGTTTAATGTGATCTCGATCATCAGTGACCATTGCTATCAATAGATTCTCTGGATGAGCAAAATAGGCATTTCTTTGGATAACAGGATCAATGATGTTCTTAACTTCTGTTGGCAGTGAACGAGACAAGTGAATTGTCAACCAAATGTGTTTAGTACCATCTACACAGCTGGGTTTGCTTTTGATTGCAAACCACACAGGAGCATACACCTGCATAATGTAAGTTGCCAACATCTGTAAGCTTTGAGTTGGATTTTGTTGTGAAATATACAATCGAAGAATGCGATTGGCCGTTGTCAACCACCGTGAATGAGCCATTTTGCCAGGGTTTCTTCTAGCAAGTTCTTCTGAACAGCAACCGGTCATCACACTTAAGCACATTTCATGTAAATACCTCTGCTCTGTACTTAGTTCTGAAAGTGACACATCAGGAATGCTACTGCTAATTGCAACAAAGTTGCACACTGGCTGGAGCTCGCAATTTAGCAGGGCAGAACCTATTGGACCCGAAAATCCTTGTGGCCCAGTTGTTTTACCATCAAGATGTTTGATTAAATGGCGCAAAGGCAGCTCATTTGCATGCAACAAGCATGGCAACCACTGTAATGGTCTACCCAGTTTGATCTCCAAAAGTCTTATGATACCTCCAGCAGGTCCTGTATTTGTTGCAGTACCATCACATCCAATCCCTAAAATGTTGGTTATGTTGTGCCCATTGCTGTCAAAATATGTATATATGCAGTCAGCGATATCTCGAGCTGATGATGATTTAGGTGCTAAATGTGTGATGAATTTTCCTCCAGGTTCATTCAGTATTGTGATGTGTTCCTCATTTACTACATTTCGATACCAACGGCTTCCTTTCTTCTCTAGTTTAATTGTTTTATCCTTGCGGCCGTCAAAATAGAGAGTTTGAATTGCATCAGTAGAGTCTACTAATTGATCTCTGGCCATCTTTCGCTCTCGTCTCAGTTTATAGCGATCAATTACATTGGCAGCCTCAGTTTGTGAAACTATACCAAAGTCTTCTAGTACTGCTGTCGCAACTGCTGCACCAACCCTGTCTGATACTGCAAATCGATCATATATTTTTGCTAACTTAGGTAGTTTTCTTCTCATCTGGCTAGAGCTCGGTTTGGATGAAGTAGGTGTCTCAGTATCTGTAATCATGGTATTGCTTTCGGCTTCAGTCTGAATTAAATCTTCATTGAGGCCAATTTCGGCATCTGATGAATCATCATTGTTCAAATCTATAACTCCAGGGCATTGGTCATTCAAATCGAGTTTGGGTGCTTTTTTGGCTCTTGAGTCCTCCTTCAACTTGCGATCATAGGTCTTTTTTAGTTTAGCTGAGGAAACTCGATCAACACTACCAATAAACATGATCCTCAATGTTCTCTGGTCCTGCAAAAAGTGTTGTTCCTGAGGTGGCACTTTGTTTTGCTTTGCACAACCACAGTTTCCAGGAACACATTTGCAAATTGCAACGTCAAAGAGTTTCTGTTTACTTTTGTCAGCATATTCTTGCAACTTCAGCAAATACTTGTTATCTGCTTTCCTTCCTTTAAATGGCTTCATGAGTTTTCTGAGTTCATCATGTGAATTTCTGATCAGTTTGAGAATTCTAGTGTGTGAAACAACCGGAATGGAAGCTTTATGCCATACAGCTTCAATGTCTGTTGCAACGATTTCAGCTATTTCACTCACTGTGGGCTCTTTGGCTTGATCAGAACTTAATTTTTGTCTGATGTGACTGTAATACTTCATCATGTCCATATAGTTTGGCAAAACATTTGTAACCAATTCACAGGAATGACCAAAAACAGGGCATTTATTGGCAGCTCTGGTGTCAACATTAGATGACATTTTTATCCCGGTGATTATCTGAGAAAGCATTAAGGAAGGATTTTATATAACCATATAAAATGAGTGAGCCATAAAAAAATGTTTAACATATTTGGTATATTATTCAATTATGTATACTCATAAAGCGATAATATTTCCAGTGCCAGTATAATGTACAACAACTGCGCCATAATATCTGGACTAGATTAAATGCGAACGGCAGATAATGAACTCCACCGGGAGCTAAGTTACTAAAATATGCTGATTTAAGCAGTAGATACTAAAAAATAAATAGATACTTACTCTGTGTAGAAAATACAATGTACGTTTATTCGCTAAAGTAATTAAAACACTTGAAAATAGAGGGTAAACGAATATTGTAAATACCGTTTTGCTTATAACGGAAGTTCAAATTTTCAACATGATTGGGGCACCACTCAAAATAAGCAAAAAATTCTGAAATTTTGCAGAGTTGTTAACTAACACTTAAGACAACTTTTTAGCACTATTACATTCAGAAATTCTAAACTTTATTTTCACACCACCCTACTGTTCATACTCCTTATAGGTCTGTTCATACTCCTTATAGGTCTCTTCATACTCCTTATTTTGGTGAGGTCAACAATAAAGTCTCTTCGCTTTGGCCTGTCCATTTTTCTATTATCCGTTCTAACCAAATTGTAAGTTTATAGTTTTTGATTATCATGTAGTTGTGGCACGTTATGTTCCCCGGTTCTTTGGTCAAACCATCATCATCAAAGCCTTGACCTATGTGGCCGTTTTGGGGGAACGCATGGACACATCAACAGACATATTTCTCCATAGTTGCAGATTCTGAGAGGCCGTCTTTAATTCATTCAATTGTGTGTGACGCCCCTGTAAGGATGAGATGAAATCTTTTAGATCCTATAAACCACTAGTGGGACGGTTTTTTATGTTGCCCTTCTTTCATCCCCCACCATAGCCGATAGTGCAGTGGTCATGGAGGCACCACAGGAGATATATCGGGAACTTGAGCCAAGACCTGAAAAAATTTCCTTGGTCCTCACCGGAGATTGAACCAGGTACCTTTAGGTCGACAGTCGAGCGCTTTACCGCACGACCATTCATGTGTAGCCCTGTCCATTATTTTATATTGTCAAAACCGGCATTTCCGTTGGCGCCCTCTGCGACAGCCTACTTCTATAGTTCCTTGAATAATGGCTTTTTTTTTTTTTTTGGAAAGTTAGGCCTATTAGGCCTTAACACATGATCTAACCATGCAATCTTGATTTTTTTTTGCCGTAACTATTTCCTGATTGAGGCCCACGATTGAAGATATTCTTCCCAGAATGTAGTCATAGATATTGAATGAATACCGTGGACATTAAGAGTGCACCCTTAACCGGAAACTGCGTAATGGTTTTAAAATCAAATCATTAGCAAAATTGTTTTTCTTCTGGTAATTATTTTTCTAAATTGTCAAACCTTTGCTGTATTTTTTTTAATACAAAACTTTTGATAAATATGGTACGGGGCTACATATCATTCTTCAAATTGTTTTGATTATTTCAAAAACCTAACTCACAAAAATCACTATGCTTGCTATTTTTATAGTTTTTCGATTTACTTATGGTTTGTAGATTTCTGTCCGGTGTTATAGTCACATCACTTAGTCTGCGTGTTTCATTCACTTAAATTTTCATTAAAATTTGTAGTTAAGTTGTACTGATTTTTTTCTCCATGGTGCGCTATGTCACACAGAGGAAATCCCGTCATTCATTATTATTGAATATTACTTAAGTCTTTTTTTTTTTGTCTAACAATATATTCACAGGATTGGCATCGTTAAAAGAGGCGTTGGCAAGCAGTGGGGGTGGGGAGGTGGCGTGGACATAATGATGAATCTCCTAAAATATTGTTTCAGCTGAATCTGGGGTGGAGGGGGGCATTGCCAGGGGGCCTGGCCGCCCCGACCATGTCAATTTTATCACGACTCATTGTTTATTAAGGGGCCCGTAATGATGTCATGCCCTGGGGCCCTTCTTATTAGTGAGCCATTAGTTCATAATCAGCAACATAAAACAACACACATTGAAGCAGTGACAATATTGTCACTTCTTTTTTTCCGAATGGCGAAGTTTTGCACACCATATTACATGGCATGGGCACATTTTAGCACTCTGATGATATGCTGCTTTCAGCAAAAGTCGAACAACAAGCACACAATTCAAAGCATTTTCTTTCGATAGTTCAAACAAATGTTAAACTTAATTTACAATGACAGAAATGGCACCTAAAAGTCTTTGTAAATTAAGTTAGGCAAAGAAGGAAGAAAAAAAAAAAGGAACATGCCAGAAAAGCAATGAAATCAGCGGTTCTCTTTGTGTATTTATGGTCCCTGGCCGCTGGAGTCAACGGTAAGGTGGTATATTTTTGGTAACGCAGTGGCTACGGCACCAGCGAAAATCATTATAATAGCGTATGAAAGTCACTGATCTATAATCATCAAAAGTTGCAATTTTAAAAAATTATTTTTTAAAATATTTAAATATAGGGTTAGGATTAGGATTAGGGTTAGGGATAGGGTTAGGGATAGGGAAAGGGTTAGGGATAGGGTTAGGCAGTGCCTCCTACAGTACAGAGGGCACTGGGTTAGGGTTAGGGTGTGGAGCAATATCTATGGATGGTACTTGGACAAAAATAATACGAGTTCTGACTTGCTGGTGCCGTAGCAAGTGCGATTTTGTTATTATTATTGACAAGTAAACATGGCACCAATTGAGACAAATTTCTTAATAGTGACTGAGAATCACACAGAAAAAATTTCTTAATATCAATAGAATTTTACACTCCTACAAGAGAAAGGAATTAATTTTTTCATGAGCTCAGTTGGGCCGCAATGTTCCCTCCAAGCTGAGCGCGTGAGCGATCGCTCACACGAATTCAGAGCGTCGCTCATACTACACGTACAATCGCTCACTCCGACGGACAACATCGCTTAAATCGCTCACTTCATGCCACACCTTAGAGGGAAATTGAGTTGGGGACTGCTTCCATTTACACATACCCATTGGCGTCACTATGGCTGGCGTCACCTGGTGCGGAAAATTCAGGGTGTCACCCCCCTCCCCCAAAGACTTCCACCATGAGCAATGGTACATATTCCTGCACTAGACCTTAGGGTATTTACTTTAAAAATTCTTTAGCGATAAAAACGATAGTATAACTGACTGTATTTCAGAAAAATATGTATTACTTTTCATTAAGGTGCTTATTACTTTCATTAAACTGAGCTTGTAAATTACGTCTCAAATTTCATGAAACCACGTGACTACATGCGTTCTTTTTTTTTTAGAACGTTTTCAAAAACATTTTGATTGATCCGAGCAGCTTTGAACTGTATTCCTTTACCTAAGCTGCAGACGCTCATCATGGTGTCACCCTGTGGTACTGCTCTGTATGGTGTCACCCTGTGCTACTGTTCCTCATGGTGGCACCCAGTGCTTCTGCTCCTCCAGGTGGCACCCTGTGCAATTGCTCATGTTTTTAGCCATGATTGGTTAAACCGATTATACCGATATTTTTTCTGATATGAGATAAATTTTGGTGTCACCCTTAAAATGGTGTCACCCGGTGCGACCCGCCCCCCCCCCCCAGTGACGCCACTGCACATACCCAAATCCACGTAAAGACTCTTCTGTCACTTTGTTTGTGGACAGATTGTCTATTCGCACATAAACACAGACCGAAATTAGTAACATAAATAATGCTTGTTTATCACATTAGTCTTTTATTATCATTTTATGTAATTCATTATTTGCTTTTTTTAGATTTTGACAGTGCATAACCACCTGTGTTTTTATATGTACTTTTTGGAGTTCATCAGTCAATTTATAATAATGATTTTTGTTTTAACAGAATTTAGGCCCCACAGATCATGTAAGAATTTCAACAAATAACCAAACTGTAACAATTTATATACTTTAAAAGACTTTAAGTGCAGTTGTTGTTTTTTTTTTTGGTCAAGTCTCTAAGAGTATATTAAAAACTATAATCTCTTGCGAGGAGCATCAGCATTTTTTTTAACCCTATGATTATAAACCGACTAAGCTTTAAAAGATAAGTTAATGTTACTTAGTCCGTACATTGCTTCACTGCTAATGATACTACTTTATCTGGGGATTTGCTTTTACTATAGATGCTACTTTGTAAGGGGAACTGCGTTACTGCTTTAGATGCTACTTTTTGTCTGAGCACTGCGTTACTGCTTTAGATGCTACTTTTTCTCTGAGCACTGCGTTACTGCTTTAGATGCTACTTTTTGTCTGGGCACTGCGTTACAGCTTTAGATGCTACTTTGTCTGACCATTATCGTTCATAAGAAATAAAAAAATTTTAATAGAATGAAGGAAAAACCACGTACAATATGTTTTTTATGTAATAAAATTGAAAACTCGACAAATGTAGAATCAATATCGCAGATGACGGATCAAGATAAAGTCTCATAGGCTGAGAAAGATGAAAGGGAAAGGGGGGGGGGGTAAAATCCAATGCTTGTTACTCGTACTTGACTAATAATGAATCTTAAGTGTGCTAGAAATTTTTTTTTAAATATGTGATTTTTTTATGTACTAACTGATTGGTTTCCTCTTTGATTGCTGGAATGATTGACGACAATCATTTACTATGAATTAAAAAAAAAAAGTCACTTGTCTTAATAAATTGAATGCTTTTTGAAAGTTATTGAATTGTATCACTATTTTTTTTGTGATTTGCATATATAAGTAAAAAAAAACTTTACTTTTAGATAAACTGTTGGAAAATTTATGGGACCCGTACTGGCCGTGGTTTGGACCCTGTATACGACAATGCACTGATCATGGAATAAATTGTCTCGATGTCAGGTAGTCAAATTTAAATATTGTATATTGACTAGCCGTTGCGGGGAGACAGTGCTGCATGACACTTTTATGAATACAATCAGGGGCGCCGAGAGCCAACAAGGGCCCCAGGGCAGGACATCATTGCGGGCCCCTTAATAAACAATGAGTCGTGAAAAAATTGACATGGTTGGGGCGGCATGGCCCCCTTACAGATGCGGGCCCCCTGGCAACGACCCCCACTGTCCCCCCCTCTTGGCTGCCTGAATACAACCAATGCATGTATTTGAATATTATTTTTATGATAAATGTGTATGTTTGTGTGTGTTTTTGCGTGTATTTATCATATTGTTTCGTGGTAAAAATATATCCAACGGCTTTCTCACAAACAGGAAAAACTTACCGACCGCATAGGGCTCTCACTTCGAAAGGGCACCCTATATCAAAGTGTCCCCCCTCTTCTTAGAACAAACCCAAATCAATTATGGTGCTATAATTACTGTTGGTTAGGGTTCCAAATATCTCAAAGTTTCTGCATCGGAGAATCTAGACAAAAAGGATCAGGGTGATTCCCAAAAGTCATGTGTACATAGTCCTTACACTTTTTCAATCCTTTCCACACATCGCATAATGAGACAATGAGGTGGTGCTGCTAGAGAGCGTTAGAGACAGCCTGAATAGCTAACGTTCTAATCCCTGTGAGCTATTAACTAGGGCCGTCTTAAAAAGTGAGCCGTCCCCATGATTATAGGGGCCCCATGCTAATTAACTATTTATGTTTTATTCATTTGGCTGATTTTTTTTTTCTATGAGCCCCAAAACACACGGACTACATAGCACGAACTTTCGCCTCCGTTTCATTCGTGCACGTTCTCCGCGTCCAACAATTTCGTGCGCTTATCGTCTGTTGTTGTCACTTGTGTTTGCGCATTGATAAACCGCTTTTGGCTGCTATGCACTTTAATTTCCCATAGCTGTTTCGTATGGTACGTAGTTTTATCGTCTGCTGCTGTTTCGTTCGTCAATCGTAGGCTGTTAACTGTTTCGTAAATTTATCTGGACCACAGAAAGTATTCCAGGCCTGATTCGATCATGGGACGTGCCGGGTTTAGCTCGATGACGCCATTGAAGATTCACATTAATGTGACATTCCAGGCTCCCGCAGGTGGGTAGATGACATGTACGACATGAAATATGTTCAGACAGACAGAATGGTGAGTAGGCATATGGGTAGGTTAGTGGGTAGGTTTGGTAGATGCATGGGTAGGTAGGTGGTGAGGTATGTGAATTGGATTGGTAGGTGGGTAGGTAGATAGGTAGTTGGGCATGTAAGTTGGTTGGTTGGTAAGTGGGTTGGTAGGTAGGTAGGTAAGTAGTTAGGTAGGTCGGTCGTTAGGTCAAAATACAAACAGTAGATCGATCGATCGATGGATGGATGGATGGATGGATGGATGGATGGATGGATGGACGGACGGACGGACGGACGGACGGACGGACAGACAGACAGACAGATTGGCAGGCTTACAGGTTGGTAGGTTGTTCGGTGAGTAGATAATTTAAACGTTTAAGTGAATCAGAAAACATCTACATTTGGATATAGCACACACAAGTTCACATATTTTGGAGCAGTTTTTACATTCAAATTTAATTTCACAAAAATTACTTTTCTCTAATGGTGGTCTACATGTGGCGACTTCCGAATAGATGACGAATTTAAGACGAATCACATGTAGAAAGCACTGAGTAGTCTTTTATATATATATATATATATATATATATATATATATATATATATATATATATATTCTTATTTATTACATACATGCTCAAATGAAAAATGATATGAGAAGATACAGTGATATTTAGAGGTAGCTCAATGGACTAGATGTTTTATATTATATGCGAAAATCCCTGTATTTGACATAAAAGGCAAACCGGAGGCAATTTCTGTTACTTAATTATGTAATTTCTGTTACTTATTTATATAATTTCTGTTACTTATTTATATAATTTCTGTTACTTATTTATATAATTTCTGTTACTTATTTATATAATTTCTGTTACTTATTTATATTTTCATGTCAGTGCAATATATGTATTCTTTGCTTCTCTGTTTTCTGTTTTATCACTAATTTTGTTATTTATAGTTAATTCTTTTGTATGAAGAATACTTCTGTTGTGCAGTACAGCTACCATTAGACAATAACGTGTCATTATCATCATCATCACTTGAAAACTTAACTGATTTTAACATTGGTTCTCCTGTACCAACACTGTTTGATAGCACAGATGCCAGCATGCCAGTGTCAGTTAGTAGTTGATCGTCTTGCTATTCTGGTATCCGGTGATGGAACAATGAAGTTGCTGGGAGAATCAAAATTGCCAAAAGGAACTGGAGAGGCCGAGGCAACTGCCGTGTTTAATCTTATTCAAGAATGGAACATTGCTGATAACATCAAGTTCATGTGTTTCAACACTATGGCAGTAACACTGGCATAAATGCAGGTGCCTGCATTCTTCTGGAGAAGAAACTTGGCAGAGAATTGATCAGCTTAGCATGCAGGAGCCACATAATGGAACTCACTGTGGCAAAAGTGTTGGATTCACTGATGGGGCCTTCTAGTGGACCAAATATCAAGTTATTCCAGAGATATCTTGAATATTGGGGCTCAATTGATACATCAATGTATGCAAGTAGAATGGATGTAGATTATATTGCAGTGGTTCTCAATCCAGTTCGGGATGAACTTATTCACTTCATTCAGCATCAGCTAACAGTGTTTCAGCCCAGAGATGATTATCGTGAGCTTCTGCAACTGTCACTTCTTTTTCTATGTGCAGCTTGTGGTGCAGCTTGTGGTGCAGATGAAAAGATTCTGGCTCCTGGAGCTTATCACCGGGCCCAGTGGATGGCAAAACTGATTTACAGCCTTAGGATTTTCATTTTACGTTCTCAGTTCCAACTTACTGCACGTGAATTGTCATCACTGGGTCACTTCAAGGCTTTTATACTTAAGGTCTACCTGAATTCGAGGTTTACATCCCCATGTGCTGCATTTGCTCCCCGTAGAGATTTGCAGCTACTTCAACAATTGGAGAACTACAAGAAAACAAATGACACCGTTGTCAAAGCAGCAATAAAATCATTCTCTGGATACTTGTGGTACTTGAGTTTTGCATTTTTTGACAATGATGTTTCATCGGAAATGAAGTTAGCCATGGTTGCAGCGCTTGACAAGATAACAGATTATCCTCGCAGAATAGCCTTCTGTCCAACATTACAACAAAATGCACTTTCTGATTTTGTATCGCAACACACCAGGAAACATTTCACAGCTTTGAACATACCACAAGATTTCCTGACCACGAATCCAGACACATGGGCCACTGTTAACAATTACATTGTTGGCCAGAAGAAAGTTGCCAGTTGAAAGTCGTCAATGATGCAGTCGAGCGTAGAGTGGCCCTCATTCAAGCATTCAATGGAGTACTAACCAATCAAGAGGTACAGAAACAGTTTTTGTTACAAGTGGTAGAGAAACACCGTCGTGACTTTCCTAATGCTAACAAGTCCACCCTAACTATCCCAGCCGCAGCTAGAATATCATTACTTGGACGTGAAGACATGTAATTAGTGAATAGTGATCTTTCAGTCTGAACTATGTTTAATTGCCTCTATTTTTATTAGCTGAAGGTTCTGAAAGTTACTATTTTGGTGCAATGTACAAAAACAGTTGTTTGTTCTCTTTTACAGCAATATGTGTCTTCAAATAACTTTTGATTTTTTTGTGTTACAGCAGGATTACCGTTTACCGTAAGGTAATGTCGCGAGAAACCGATTATTGCAAAACTTTGACACTGTTGAGCTACCAATAAATATTATCAGAATACATTCAAATTTTGCCAGTTTTATTCTTATAACATTACTAACACATTTTGGGGGTGGCAGGATAAAAACTCGGAATTTTTTTTTGAGTGGCACCCTCATATATATATATATATATATATATATATATATATATATATATATATATATATATATATATATATATATATAAACATGTAAATAAATACGATACAAGCAATTTTAGCCGCCCTTGTTAAAAATTAAAAAAATAAACTATTTTCAATCTTACTTATGCGTTTATTTAAATTTTAGAAACCATCGATATCTGTGGGGAGCCGCGGGAGCTGCCCGCTGTGGACCCGTTCACTCTTCACCCTGACGGCCTCCCGTACGCAGAAGATCTCGATGTAAGTACATGGGCAATGCATGAAGGTGTCCTCCCATTAAGAAAGTGAATTAATATGACATTCGGACAAATAGATACGGTTCTAGCCACACACACAAACGCACATATACACACACGCACGCATTACACACTAGTTCTAGCCCCCCCTCCCCGCGCAATGTTCCGGGCCGCCTCTGACAATGCCCTGCGAAACGTGTTGCGTAGTATTCCTCTACTCATAACTCCCAACGCTTTTATTTAGAGTCGCCAGGGACGCCGAGAGCCAACAAGGGCCCCAGGGGATGGCATCCTTGCGGGCCCCATAATAAACAATGAGTCGTGAAAAAATTGACATGGTCGGCGCGGCCTTACAGATGCGGGCCCCCTGGCAATGACCCCCTCGGCGTGCCTGAGAGTCGCTCCTGTCGGTGGAAACTAAAATACCGAAATTAAACTTCACAGGCACCGGCCGTCCGCCTCCCTGTCTCCCCAACCCCCTGTATATTTACACAAAGAGTGGAGTGGTGGCCGAGAGAGGTGCTAGAACGATCGACAGGGGTTAGACCTGAGAGTCCCCTGGGTTCGACCCTTTGAAAGAGTTTGGGTGGACCTCCTAGAATTTTTTTTTACCGCGGACCCGATGGGCTCCTTAAATTTGACAGAAGGGCCAAATCACGAACATTAAACGTATATATTGGTGTACACTAACTGGGGGGGGGGGGGGATAGAGGAGAGTCAGGACCGGATCAAACGACCTAAAGGATTGTTCGTGACCAGCAGTTTTCCCGCTTGTCTTATTTCCGAGAAAAAGCCATACATCAAAAACACCGTTTAATGGTGCTACTCATGCATAAAACACCGTTTAATGGTGCTACTCATACGTAAAACACAGTTTAATGGTGCTACTCATACGTAAAACACAGTTTAATGGTGCTACTCATACATAAAACACCGTTTAATGGTGCTACTCATACATAAAACACCGTTTAATGGTGCTACTCATGCATAAAACACCGTTTAATGGTGCTACTCATACGTAAAACACAGTTTAATGGTGCTACTCATGCATAAAACACCGTTTAATGGTGCTACTCATGCATAAAACACCGTTTAAAGGTGCTACTCATAAAAAAGCACACACAAAGATGGAGTATAAAATTATATTTTGAATTATAGACTGGCACATTTTCAGCCATATAGATAGATAGATAGACAGACAGACAGACAGACAGACAGAGATAGATAGATAGATAGATAGATTAGATAGATAGATAGATAGATAGATAAATAGACAGACAGACAGACAGACAGACAGACAGACAGAGATAGATAGATAGATAGATAGATTAGATAGATAGATTAGATAGATAGATTAGATAGATAGATTAGATAGATTAGATAGATTAGATAGATAGATAGATAGATAGATAGATAGATAGATAGATAGATAGATAGATAGATAGATAGATAGATAGATAGATAGATAGATAGATAGATAGATAGATAGATAGATAGATAGATAGATAGATAGATAGATAGATAGATAGATAGATAGATAGATAGATAGATAGATAGATAGATAGATAGATAGATAGATAGATAGATAGATAGATAGATAGATAGATAGATAGATAGATAGATAGATAGATAGATAGATAGATAGATAGATAGATAGATAGATAGATAGATAGATAGATAGATAGATAGATAGATAGAAACTTTGTATGTTTCTTAATCGGGTTGTTAGCAGCATCTTATTAATACTAAATTCGAATTTAGAAAATGGACGATTGTAATTGAAACAACGGAAATTTTTGTATAAAAACGCTTCTGTTCAGTGGCAACATCCTAAAATAAATATTTCAGCGCGGCGCGGAGATCTTTCGAAAGCAACCCAGTATCTCATGGCCTGCACTAGATGAAAAATTGTACACACTGATAATGCTTGATGTCGGATACTTCAAAATTAAAGGCTGGTGGATTGATATAAAGAAGGAAAATGGCCATTTAAAAGGCAAGGTAACTAATTACTTGTTATTTTTTTTAGTTGTAGCCTTGGAAAACCTATGGTATGTGCTCACAGGCCCACCGACAGAAATTTTGGACCCATTGGGCAGGGCTGTCACGCCCCCCCCCCCCCGTGCTGATAATAATATTTTAAAAAGTTGATTGAGCAGCTCAGTCCGGGCCCCTAAAACTCGCCCTAAAACTCGTCGGGACCCTGGGCATTTGCCCGCCTGCCGCCCCCCTCACGACGGTACTGTGTGCTCATTGTAAAATGTATTGACAATAACAGTATGGATGACAACTTTTGTGTGCTAGGCTGCCGAGTTTGTTGTTGTTATTGTTTAAGTATATTTATAGACGAAATGTATGGCCCTGTTTTATAAAAACCACTTTATTTTTGCTCATGTAAGCAAGAGATGCTAAATCATGTAAACCTTTACTGTGTGGCAGTTTTTCAGGCGCTTTTCTTTTGTTGGCTGGCAGTTTTTCAAGCGCCCTTCTTTTCTTGGCTGGCAGTTTTTCAAGCGCCCTTCTTTTGTTGGCTGGCAGTTTTTCAAGCGCCCTTCTTTTGTTGGCTGGCAGTTTTTCAAGCGCCCTTCTTTTGTTGGGTGGCAATTTTTCAAGCGCACTTCTTTTGGTCGGTGGCAGTTTTTCAAGCGCCCTTCTTTTGTTGGCTGGCAGTTTTTCAAGCGCCCTTCTTTTGTTGGCTGGCAGTTTTTCAAGCGCCCTTCTTTTGTTGGGTGGCAATTTTTCAAGCGCACTTCTTTTGGTCGGTGGCAATTTTTCAAGCGCCCTTCTTTTGTTGGCTGGCAGTTTTTCAAGCGCCCTTCTTTTGTTGGCTGGCAGTTTTTCAAACGCCCTTCTTTTCTTGGCTGGCAGTTTTTCAAGCGCCATTTTTTGTTGGCTGGCAGTTTTTCAAGCGCCCTTCTTTTCTTGGCTGGCAGTTTTTCAAGCGCCCTTCTTTTCTTGGCTGGCAGTTTTTCAAACGCCCTTCTTTTGTTGGCTGGCAGTTTTTCAAACGCCCTTCTTTTGTTGGGTGGTGGGGGTTTTTTTCAAGCGCCCTTCTTTTCTTGGCTGGCAGTTTTTCAAGCGCCCTTCTTTTCTTGGCTGGCAGTTTTTCAAGCGCCCTTCTTTTGTTGGCTGGCAGTTTTTCAAGCGCCCTTCTTTTGTTGGGTGGCATTTTTTCAAGCACCCTTCTTTTGTTGGCTGGCAGTTTTTCAAGCGCCCTTCTTTTGTTGGCTGGCAGTTTTTCAAGCGCCCTTCTTTTGTTGGCTGGCAGTTTTTCAAGCGCCCTTCTTTTCTTGGCTGGCAGTTTTTCAAGCGCCCTTCTTTTGTTGGCTGGCAGTTTTTCAAGCGCCCTTCTTTTCTTGGCTGGCAGTTTTTCAAACGCCCTTCTTTTGTTGGCTGGCAGTTTTTCAAACGCCCTTCTTTTGTTGGGTGGTGGGGGTTTTTTTCAAGCGCCCTTCTTTTGTTGGCTGGCAGTTTTTCAAGCGCCCTTCTTTTGTTGGCTGGCAGTTTTTCAAGCGCCCTTCTTTTGTTGGGTGGCAGTTTTTCAAGCGCCCTTCTTTTGTTGGGTGGCAGTTTTTCAAGCGCCCTTCTTTTGTTGGGTGGCAGTTTTTCAAGCGCCCTTCTTTTCTTGGCTGGCAGTTTTTCAAGCGCCCTTCTTTTGTTGGCTGGCAGTTTTTCAAACGCCCTTCTTTTGTTGGCTGGCAGTTTTTCAAACGCCCTTCTTTCGTTGGGTGGTGGGGGTTTTTTTCAAGCGCCCTTCTTTTGTTGGCTGGCAGTTTTTCAAGCGCCCTTCTTTTCTTGGCTGGCAGTTTTTCAAGCGCCCTTCTTTTGTTGGCTGGCAGTTTTTCAAACGCCCTTCTTTTGTTGGGTGGTGGGGTTTTTTTTTCAAGCGCCCTTCTTTTGTTGGCTGGCAGTTTTTCAAGCGCCCTTCTTTTGTTGGCTGGCAGTTTTTCAAGCGCCCTTCTTTTGTTGGGTGGCAGTTTTTCAAGCGCCCTTCTTTTGTTGGGTGGCAGTTTTTCAAGCGCCCTTCTTTTCTTGGCTGGCAGTTTTTCAAGCGCCCTTCTTTTGTTGGGTGGCAGTTTTTCAAGCGCCCTTCTTTCGTTGGGTGGCAGTTTTTCAAACGCCCTTCTTTCGTTGGGTGGTGGGGTTTTTTTTTAAGTGCCCTTCTTTCATTGGTCGGTAACTAACAAACTTCCAACACTTCCATAAATTAATCTGAAAGGCCCTGGGAACGTCATTGCACGCTCATCCGCCCCTCTTTAAAAGAAAAAAAAAAGGTTTGTACCATTGCATTATTAATTCAATTTTTTTTTTAACCACAAGACATTCTTTATTTTAACTTTCTAACAGTGGTTCTCAATTTGTTTACGATTCACGACGTACTAAGAAACCTTTACATTTTTTTCAAGGCGCTTCTTTAAAGAAAAAAAAATTTTAAAAGAAGGTTGATATGTCGTAATTACACTGGTGACAGCAGCGAAATGAGTCTTTGTTACTCTTAGTGGACGCTAGACAACATGTAGACCCAGTGGCGTACCTAGGGGGGGGCGGTGGGTGCGGTTCGCACCGGGCGGCACTTTTTATTACTTTTTAGGGGGGTGGCGGCAAAAATGTATAGATTAAATTGAAATACCTAAATGAGAGGGCGGCAAAATCGTCTTCCGCCCTGGGCGGCCGATACCCACGCTACGCCGCTGTGTAGACCTGTTGTGCAGTGCCGTAGCGAGCTTAACTCGCGCCCGGGACACTATACCTTTTTAGCGTTCCCCCCCCAATTCGAAAACCATATAATATTATATGTAAAATATACCATTAGGCGCCCCTTTGTGAGTAGCGCCCGGGGCATGATGCCCCCTCCTTGCCCATCCCTCGCTACGGCTCTGCTGTTGTGAAGTTAAGTGAAATAGTCGAAATGGGACAGTGAGCTACAGAGCACAGCTGTGTTTTGAAACAGGGGAGGGGGGGGTTTGGGGTTCAGTACATAGAAATGGGCTAGATATTTCTGTGTAGAGAGATTTTGTGAATTACTGATATCCGGAATATAGACCAAAGTGAGCTGACGTAAAAATAATGACTGAAAAAAAAATGAGTGAAAGGTGATGTGGTATAAGATGTATTTAGTGTTGTTAAGATCATACTGAAAATGTAATGAACTGTTTAAGAAGTTTTAATGTTTAAGAGGAGTGAAAGTTTCATTGCTTGATCCGGAAAAATTTATTGTTTAATACGGGCAAAAGTTATATTGTTGAAAACGGGGAAAATTGTATTGTTTGATACTGGAAAAGCTGAAGAGTTGATGTTTGTGTTCGTGGAACGTTTGCTTGTATTGTGTTGCTATTGTAAATGAAAGGACCAATCGTCACCCACTGACAAGTACCTGTTGATTGGTTGTTGTTTTTTTGTTTGTTTGTTGTTGATTGGTTGTTGTTTTTTTATTTGTTTGTTGTTGATTGCTTGTTGTTTTGTTGTTTGTTTGTTGTTGATTGCTTGTTGTTTTGTTGTTTGTTTGTCGTTGATTGGTTGTTGTTTTGTTGTTTGTTTGTTGTTGATTGCTTGTTGTTTTGTTGTTTGTTTGTTGTTGATTGTTTGTTGTTTTGTTGTTTGTTTGTTGTTGATTGCTTGTTGTTTTGTTGTTTGTTTGTTATTGATTGCTTGTTGTTTTGTTGTTTGTTTGTTGTTGTTTTTGTTTGTTTTGTTGTTTGTTTGTCGTTGATTGCTTGTTGTTTTGTTGTTTGTTTGTTGTTGATTGGTTGTTGTTTTGTTGTTTGTTTGTCGTTGATTGCTTGTTGTTTTGTTGTTTGTTTGTTGTTGATTGCTTGTTGTTTTGTTGTTTGTTTGTTGTTGATTGTTTGTTGTTTTGTTGTTTGTTTGTTGTTGATTGTTTGTTGTTTTGTTGTTTGTTTGTTATTGATTGCTTGTTGTTTTGTTGTTTGTTTGTTGTTGTTTTTGTTTGTTTTTTTTTTGTTTTTTTTTGTTTGTTGTTTTTTTTTTCATCTAAAGGTGGTTGTCACGTACATACCACCGTCCAACCCTTCTACCAACATCAACCCGATTCTCATTGTCCTATTTGAGCACGCGCATTCCACCAACCCGGTCTTCGATATGATAGATGATTGCGTCATTTCGAGAGGCGGCATGAAGAAAGCCGTGGAGAAATGTAGGGATCAGTTCAGATCCATGTACACAAGTAACAACCAAATGAGTAAGAAGAACCGGTCGCTTCCTTTATCGTCACTCTTTAGCAGATGACTCATTTTTTCGACATGTAGACAGACAGACAGACAGACAGGCAGGCAGCAGGCAGACAGACAGATAGACAGACAGCAAGCAGAGAGACAGACAGGCAGGCAGACAGGTAGGCAGGTAGGTAGTTGGGTAGATAGATAGATAGATAGATAGATAGATAGATAGATAGATAGATAGATAGATAGATAGATAGATAGATAGATAGATAGATAGATAGATAGATAGATAGATAGATAGATAGATAGATAGATAGGTAGGTAGGTAGGTAGGTAGGTAGGTAGGTAGGTAGGTAGGTAGGTAGGTAGGTAGGTAGGTAGGTAGATTAGATTAGATTAGATTAGATAGATAGATAGATAGATAGATAGATAGATTAGATTAGATTAGATTAGATTAGATTAGATTAGATTAGATTAGATTAGATTAGATTAGATTAGATTAGATTAGATTAGGTTAGGTTAGGTTAGGTTAGGTTAGGTTAGGTTAGGTTAGGTTAGGTTAGGTTAGGTTAGGTTAGGTTAGGTTAGGTTAGGTTAGGTTAGGTTAGGTTAGGTTAGATAGATAGATAGATAGATAGATAGATAGATAGATAGATAGATAGATAGATAGATAGATAGATAGATAGATAGATAGATAGATAGATAGATAGATAGATAGATAGATAGATAGATAGATAGATAGATAGATAGATAGATAGATAGATAGATAGATAGATAGATAGATAGATAGATAGATAGATAGATAGATAGATAGATAGATAGATAGATAGATAGATAGATAGATAGATAGATAGATAGATAGATAGATAGATAGATAGATAGATAGATAGATAGATAGATAGATAGATAGATAGATAGATAGATAGATAGATAGATAGATAGATAGATAGATAGATAGATAGATAGATAGATAGATAGATAGATAGATAGATAGATAGATAGATAGATAGATAGATAGATAGATAGATAGATAGATAGATAGATAGATAGATAGATAGATAGATAGATAGATAGATAGATAGATAGATAGATAGATAGATAGATAGATAGATAGATAGATAGATAGATAGATAGATAGATAGATAGATAGATAGATAGATAGATAGATAGATAGATAGATAGATAGATAGATAGATAGATAGATAGATAGATAGATAGATAGATAGATAGATAGATAGATAGATAGATAGATAGATAGATAGATAGATAGATAGATAGATAGATAGATAGATAGATAGATAGATAGATAGATAGATAGATAGATAGATAGATAGATAGATAGATAGATAGATAGATAGATAGATAGATAGATAGATAGATAGATAGATAGATAGATAGATAGATAGATAGATAGATAGATAGATAGATAGATAGATAGATAGATAGATAGATAGATAGATAGATAGATAGATAGATAGATAGATAGATAGATAGATAGATAGATAGATAGATAGATAGATAGATAGATAGATTAGATAGATAGATAAGCGCATTAATACATAGACAGGTAAAGAAGGCTGGTTGGCTGACAGGCAGATGGATGAAATGAGGAATGGGTCGATGGATGGATGGGTCACTGCTTATCACTTTCTATAATTATCAATTAATTAAAACAGATAACATTATCGTTTTTTTTTAATCCTCTAATTTTCGCCAACATTTGATTTACGTTTTCTCTTAATGGGCCCCAGAGCTGATGGGAGCCCAGGTGTACTACACTGACGGACACTCCCTCTTTGAAAGTCAACAGGCGTGCAGAGAGAGCTTCCCTTGTAAAATTAATTGTGTCAGTACATATCGGAGAGGTAGGCCACAAACTCTTGTCAGGCAGCCTCTCAGCGTATTTCCGGCGTTGTTAAGATGATCTGTATTGGAAACCCCAAGTTGACTCATGACTAGTTAAAATAATGAGAGCTTGCAATTTATTTTTATTCATTTATTGAGAACGTCTAAATTAAAGAGAACACGACCATGTAATAATACACAATGGATATTAAAATATTTTGTTCCCCCTTTCATAAGGATATACAATTTTATTTCAATGGTCATAAATGCATTTGCTAGCAGTGCACTCGGCTGATGGTTATACCCAACACAAAAATAAGGGATTGACTCTCGTTAGCAGGGCTGGGTTAACACATATAAGATTACTTTTGGGAAAAAAACTGCTTCGACTATTTAAAAATTAAAAAAAACTTGTGTTAGACATGACCTTATAGGATGATACGATGCTCCGGTGTTAGACATGACCTAATAGGATGATACGACGCTCGTGTGTTAGACATGACCTAATAGGATGATACGACGCTCATGTGTTAGACATGACCTAATAGGATGATACGACGCTCATGTGTTAGACATGACCTAATAGGATGATACGACGCTCATGTGTTAGACATGACCTAATAGGATGATACGACGCTTATGTGTTAGACATGACCTAATAGGATTAAACGACGCTAATGTGTTAGACATGACCACAGAGGATGATACGATGCTCCGGTGTTAGACATGACCTAATAGGATGGTACGACGCTCATGTGTTAGACATGACCTAATAGGATGATACGACGCTCATGTGTTAGACATGACCTAATAGGATAATACGACGTTCCTGTGTGAGACAGTCCTAAGGCCTAGATCGTATTCGTCCACAGCGGTGGCTGTACCAACGTACGATAGAGTAAAGCCACACCTAAGCGATAATACGCCTCGGCATCTTGACCACTATATAGGTGTCCGGTTTCAATCCAGCAGTAAGATTTGTATTGACAATGAAATATCCAAGTGAGTTAAACGGTCAGAAATAAGCTGTAAGACATAATGGGGGGGGGGGTTGGGGGGAGGGGGTGCTCTGTCATTTGTACAAAAGGCGGCAGATTTTAACTTTCCCCCCCCCATCCCCACCCATTGAATGGGCACGGGGTGGTTAGATGGCAGGCCCGTAGCGTGCGGGGGGCCAGGGGGCCGGGCCCCCCTGCTTATTTGTGCTACTTAGTAAAATGTATTACCTCCCCCCCCCGCTAATGCCTGGCCCCTGCTGTAGAATCCCTGGCCCCTGTTGTAGAATTTTCACGCTACGGGGCTGTTAGATGGGTACATTTAATGCAGAATGTATTCTAGTTGCTAGATTGCGTTACTTTTCTGCTAATTTTCTCTACTTTTTTGAGGTTATATGAAATAAAAATAAGTTCTAAAGTTATCCTAAAGTAGCACAATATTAAAGTTTATTTACAAAGCTTACGAGACCAAAATCAAATGCGGTTGTTTTTTAAGCTATTTTTTAATAAGTTTTGTGCTACTTTGGTTCAAAACATTAAGACATCCCTATTCTAGCTTAGTCTGTATTTCTAGATGGCCGTTTAATACGCGTCTTTGAACTTAAGCTTCAAGTGCGGTCTTGAGATTCTAATTGAAGGGTCTAGCTCATCTCATTTGTAAATAATTACAGCCGTCTAGCTGATGAGACTCTCCCACAGGACTCGACTTAGAGAAATCGGTTTATTCAAAAGTTGAATTTTTTTTTATATAAAATCTCCTTGTAACATACAAAGAAACGGATTTATTATTTTTTATACAATCTTTCTAAACTCTCCCAACTTCTTTTTTAATCGTAGCTTTTTCTTTGCAGTTTTTGTTTTACCAAATAATTGGATGGGTTGACATGTGATGTTTAGATTAAAGCTGTTATTATGGTCAGTCTAACTAAGCGACATTTTGGTGTCCCCCTTCATAGAAAAGATCCATATTGTTTGTTAGTTTTAATAGAATTGCGCTTTCAGGGTTTCCAGATGCATGTTTTCTATCTATGAAATTCTCCACCCCTCCACCCCTCCAAGTCTCCCCTACCCCCCAAAAAAAAACCTAATAAAAGTTCCGTCTAAATTATAAAAAAAAAACAAGTTATTTAAATATATTTAAGTTGTTTGCGTAGGACTTTTCAAATCTGTGCATGTTGAGTTCTCTAGCGCTTTAATTTTACGTGTTTATTTCGCACAGCCAGAAGTGCATATCAACAGTGGCGACGAGAGCCAACACGGGCCCCAGGGCAGGACATCATTGCGGGCCCCTTAATTAACAATAAGTCGTGAAAAAATTGACATGGTCGGGCGGCCGGGCCCCCTTAAAGATGCGGGCCCCCTGGCAATGACCCCCCCTGCCCCCCTCTCGGCGTGCCTGCATATCAATCCATAATTGTTTTTTTTTCATTTATTGGTATTCACGTGCGCGTGTGTGTGCATGCGTGTGTGTGCATGTGTGTGTATGTGCGTGCGTGTGAGTCTGTATGTGTGTGTGTGTGTGTGTGTGTTTAATAATACTTTTTTTATTTTCTTCCGTATTATTCTACGTTCACCATACACAAGGCGAATCAACGTTAGAGCCATACCCGAGGAGCAACATGCCATTGATGACAGGGACACCATGAACACACTCATACTCGAAATAGGAGCACTACAAACTGACTATCTTAACGGTACTGTCCTTGTGTTAATGTATTCTTTTTTTTTTTTTCATCTTTCTATACATAGTGTGTATCACCAGTAGAATAACCATGGGGAAAACACACATTTCTTAAGTTAATTATGTAATTACCTTTTTTTTTTAGTTATAATGGATTTCTAAATCTGAAAATATAATATTACTAGCTGTACCCAGCAAAACCTTTGCATAGAGTTATATCCCCTTAGGCTTGAATCGGTAGGATGTTATTTTTTGGTTTTCGGGCAGATCCGATTTTTTCATGATTGTATTTTAAACTGGAATACTGTTGTATTAATTCTTTACTTTCGATTTAACGCAGAACCCAAATCGCTATCATTTATATAGATTTTTTGGGAAAGATACAGTAGACTTTCGACTATCCGGCCTAATGTTGCGCTATGATATTCGGACATTCCCGATACTGTCATGGCCGGATAGTCTGTAAATCAATATGTGATAACTAACTGCCTTACATACAGTAATAAAATAAAACCCATTTTATAAATGAAATGATTTTCAAGTTTTGGTGTAAATTTTTCGTCCTTTTTTTAAACTATTAATAATCATTCATTTTATTGCAGATAAAATATTGTTTACTAAGCCGGATGGATGTGGTTGCCTGATAATTGCCAACCCAATATTCAATATCACATATTAAATATCATATCTAATGGGTCGTCAATACTGTACAAACTAAACTTGTTGAAGAGCTGCGTAGTGTTATATATTAGGGGGGGGGGGGAGAGAGAGATGGGTTCCAGTTAAAACTCGTTATATATGGAAGCAGACTCGTTTGGGTGCAGGGCTCGATTTACCGCCGGGGATATCCCCGGACTCTGCTTTAGCTAATAATTCCCTGCCAGGGATGAAACCATAGACATTTATCCCCGGGTCTGCAGAAATTTTTGTTCATTCCCCGACACTGTTTTTTTTTTTTTAAATCGAGCAATGTTGGGGGTGGGGGTGGGTGTGGGGAGGCGGAGTTTGATGTTTGTTTTTAAACGTTATGTTTGGGATGGGATTAGGTATGTTTATACTTTTTTTGTACAATTTTGTATATTTAGGGGTAAAAAAATTTGGGGGGGGGGGTATCATCCAAAATTTGACACTTGTTGACAAATGGAAAGAGGGGGGGAAAGGGGGGGGGTAAAAGGTAATACACATGTATTGTTATAATCATTGGAAGAGCCTTGAATATTGTATAAGTCTTTCTCTTATTGTGTTGTCTAATTTGACTACCATGATGAGGAGGCGAAAACTAAACGTTAAATAATGGGGGGGGCGGGGCGGGGCGCTCCCTTAAAAAGCACTGCGGCAGCCGCCGCCGACGCCGCCCCTTCCTCCTCCCCGCGTTGTTAGCGACGCCACTGCCGAGCTCTACACGCCGAGCTGTAACACTGAATAATAATAATAATAACATCGCTATCGATACTGGTTTCCCCCTGCTACAGCCAGCCTGTTATACTCTGCATTGATCTTTTACTTGGCCCAACCAGAGGAAGGAGGGGAAGATGTTGTCATTGGAGATATATACAAAGAACACATTTCTTTGCATGGTAAGTGGCCAGGAATTTGCTTAGATTTTTATAATATACTTAATTGCCTGTTAATTTATCTTTTTCATCTACTATAAAGTTTACATATTATAGCATTCGGGCTGCTTTTTTTTCCATTTATTACAATGTACCTGATTCCTGTTCACTTCTGCTTTTATTCTGCTGTAAAATTGTCAATTAAAATAAAATTGGATCTAATTCTCAGACATGTCTGTCTTTCTTCTGCAGAAAAGTTGTCAATTTCTATAAAATTGTATATAATTCCTATTCACTTCTGCTTTTATTCTGCAGTAAAGTTGTCAATTTATATAAAACAAGTAGAAAAACCTACTGACGATGGCTGCTTGCTACCTGCGATATAATAAGAAATCCTTCTTGTGTTTAGATTTCCAGTTTTGGAATTCCCCAGACTATTTTTAGCCGAGCTTGCGAGTTAACTCTCCTTTCCCACATAAATAAAACACTCCACCTCTCATCCCTTCCCCCGATTGGAATTCCCCAGACTATTTTTAGCCGGGATACAAACGGTTGGTCTACCGCCTATGTTAGACGATTATGTATTAGATTGTATATAATTCCAAGACATGTGTGCCTTTCTTCTGCAGTAAAGTTGTCGATTGTATCTAATTCTTAGAACAGCTCTTCCTTTATTCTGATGTTTAAGTTTACTCATTAACTTATTCCCAGCTCAAAATGAGCTCAGTTATGGATATCGCCTTTGCCCATCCAAGAGTCTCCAGCGGTTTTTTGTTTTATTGGTGTCCTACACGGACCGTGGGACTCAACGACCCTGCTGCACGGGCAAAGGTAAAAGTAAGTATCAGTCTTCAACAAAAAAAAAATCAGGTTCTAATTTTACCTATCGTAGATGTAAAGCTTTTCATTGGTTTAAATTAACTGGGTGGGCGTGGCTAAATAATCTCTTTTTTAGAGATTGTCCCCGTTTTGTCTGTCTGTCTGTCTGTCTGTCTGTCATCACCCTAGATCTCAATAACCATAAGTCCTAGACTCATGATGTATATATCATTTTGTAGGTCTTGGCCTGCCAAGAAATAGCTTTTTTCCATTTCGCGATCTGACCTCTCAGGGCCGTAAAAGGGGCCTTATAAAGTACCGTTTTTTACTATATAAGCTATATTAATAATGGACCGCCCTATATCTCAGCAACCATAAGTCCTAGACCCATGATGTATATATCATTGTGTAGGTCTTGGCCTGCCAAGTGTACATCAAAAGTCCATTTCGCGATTTGACCTCTCAGGGCCAAAATATAAGAGATTGTTATGTACCGTTTTGCTTATATTTTAAATATAAATAATAAAACCTAATCAAAGGGGCGCAATCATTATTTATTTTTGTAACAGTTATTCAACATGACTTACTTGTCCTTTCAATATCTTTTTTCAGATATATGCATTACACAATTGAATTTATAAACATTTCCAAAATTTACAAATATTTACTGAAAGATAACAAACGTACTGAAAATGCGCTAACACGTCCTGTGTCCAGAATGGAACAGGCTTAATTGCTTGTTTATATCTAATGCTGTATTTCTATGGTGTCTAGAGATATTTCTAGTGTTACCTTTTGAATATATTTAGAGCATAAAGCACATTCGCTATATTATACTCCTTAAACAGTAGTCCATCGAATTGTTTTTTTTTTTTAGATCTGCCGTTTAACTATTTATGACGTCTTCTGTAACGATGGATATTTTCCATTACAACAATAGTAAAACCTCGGGGTTTTGAACAACACAACCTCAACGAAATAGGTATTAATGTGCTTTAAAATATCCAAAAGCCCAAACTTTGTTTTACAATTAAATTGTTCATTTATTGAGGGGTAGGTTGTTTTCATTTAGTTATACCTTGAATTATAAGTGATTTTTTAAATACTGATAGTATATCGCAAATAGATTGACACTCTTGTCCTTAAAAAACAAATTATAAATTTCGAACTGATACATTCTATTTAAAAAAAAAATAAAGATTTCTGGAACAAATTTGTCAGCTGAAAACCGTATCTCGAGCTGAACGTGCGTTGGCTAATAAAATTGAACGCACTGTTTTAGGAAAAGTAGTCCGCGACCTTTTAGTTGAATATTTAGTCAAGAGTATAGAGACGTCTGCTATAAACCAAGGTCTGGTGTGTGTACAACAAATAATACATTTTATTTTTAGTTTCATTACGTAAAAAAAAAATTGAATGGCGAACCCAGAAGACCTATTCAAATTGAGTTTGCACGTGCTGTTCCATTTAAATTCTGTGGTGTTCCACGCGCGTAAATGAAATTTTATATTTACCGTCATTATCTTTAAGTCGCTTTTAACTGTTTGTGTTTGGTTATAAGGGCTGGGTGGGGGGGGGGCAGTATTTGAATATGAATAGTGGTTGTTTTTAATTGAAAAAAAAATGTTGTTTGATGTTTATTGGCGTATATCTCTTGATGCAATTTGGAAACAGATTTTTTGTTAATAAACGTTTTACGTTCATTCGCTGTTTTTAAAAAAAAAAGGAATAAAGAGAAGTGAAATTTCCAAGTTGACCAGAAACGGAACAAGCTGCTACAAACATTTTATACCGACTACTTCTTCTAGTAATTACTGCTGATATAATCTCTGGTTTTTATGTAACATTTCAAATTTATAAAAACGTTGGACATTACATACATTAAAGCAAGGGAAGAAGAAGAGAGAAGACATTTTTGACAGAAGTTACCTTTCAAGATGATACGGGTATGTCCAGTTGTTCCTATACTATTTTTTTTTTTATGTTTTCTAATCTATACTATATGTGCTGCACTGGTGCTAATGTTTAAAAAATGTATATTTTACGAAAGGATATGAATTTCTGTTAGTCCCTAGCAGGAAGTGGCCAATCTTCGTGTCTCTGTTGAAGTCGGAAGGGGATGGGTGGGGTGGGGGGGGGGATTCCCCCAATTTTATTTTCCAAAAAAAAAATTCATCTTTATGATAGAGCGACAAAACAAAAAAAAAAGTACAAATCGGTCACTATTTAATGATTACGTTAAGTTCTAACTACTTTATTTCAAGGCCATTGATTGACATAAAATGGTGAAAAAGTCAAAGAGTGCGTCGATCTTTAAATAAAAGTGAATTGTTCGAAAAAGTATGATAGTATTATTATTATCATTGACTTTTGTATGTGCCCGTCTACAGTAAGTGATGTGCCGGTACAGTGGGCAATAGCGGCCTTAGGGGGTGGCAACAGAGGCGTCCGAGTGGGGGGGGGTAGGGGCGCATAGAGATGTTGTTATGGACCTTTTTTTTTAAAAAAAAAATAGTAACGAACCTTAACACTAATTCCATGCCCCGCACATGACACTTGCTCCAGACCTCGCGAATGGCCATCGCCAAAGGCCCGCGCGCTGATGATGCCTATGTCTGCCGTAGTGCCTCCATAGCCACTGCACACTCGGCTTTGGTTGGGGGATATCTAAAGGGCTCTAAATTTTAAAAAGACAACACGTCCGTCAGTAGTTTAATGATAAGGTTCAATAGATATACATCCTCATCATTTTAGGGGCTTTATAGTGGACAGACTGAGTTAAAACATCACCCACCCGATAAGTTTGCAAATAATCAAAAACTGTTTACCCAACGTAAAGTCAAAAATATCCATATCTAGTATACATATAGCTTTTCCTTATACATCTAGATGGCTCAGAATCAGTGGCGCAACCAGCAAAAGTGCTGGGTGGTGGGGGGCTCACATAGTGAAAAAGACAACTTGTCAGTCTTTTTTGTAACTTTATAAAGCAAATTATGTATTGATGATTTGGCCTGGGGGGGGCTCAAGCCCCCCTCCCCCCTTTGAGCCATCCCCCTGGTTGCGCCACTGCTCAGAATGTTTGTTTTTTTTTTAGATATTTTAATATATACATTCTTTAATTGAGCAGCCCTCTTCTGCATTCACAGTTTTGAGTCCTCTTGTCCTAATGAGTAGAGATTGCTGTTACTCAAATAAATAATAATAATACAACAAACGGCTGATCTCGCGAGCTGGTGATTACAGAGCTGTAAAAGTTGTTTATATCAATAAACGAATTAGTTCACGCTCTTTATGTTCGAGTCATTGTTTGTCCATTTGTTTGTAATTATTATTACTATTTTTTTTTACAAAGAAGCATCCCAGCTGTCGCTAAAAGATAACTATTTAAAAAGTAAGATACACGTTGTAAGGCTGAACTGTCTGTCTGGACCCCCCTAATTTCTCTGTATGAATGTATGACAAACTTTCATCTCGTTATTATGTATTTACTAGCTGTACCCTGCAAAACCTTTGCATAGAGTTATATCCCCTTATGCTTGATCGGTAGGCTAGGTTATTTTTTGGTTTCGGGCAGATCCGATTTTTTTCATGGTTGTATTTTAAACTGGAATACTGTTGTATTAATTCTTTACTTTCGATTTAACGCACACTGGAAATGAGTATTATTATATATGATGATTTTAGAATAATTACTGAGCATGGTTTTATAACTTTAGATTTGACACAGAACATGTACTGGCGCTGAAAGGGGGGGGGGGGGGGGTTCTTAGAACTTATTTGCCTTGTGCTACGAAAACGTTCGTCTGTATGGTACACATGTCAGCTATTGTTGTTGTCGGGGTCGTTGTTACATTAGTGCACTCTATACGTGTACATAAGTGTTTGATTGCAACCAGTAGCTATACATTGAACTCCATGTGACAAACAAAGTCAGTTGACGGCCATGAGGTGTGACGTTTTCTGCCTGGCGATCGTAATAATTTCTTTTTAAAACTGTTACGGCCTTCTCTTCCCCCCCCCCCCATCCCACCCCCCTCACAAGCTTTTATCTGTTGATTAGAGTCTTTTATCGCTCATCCGTGTTGTCCTGCTCAGACCACGTAAGAAAAAAAAAAAAAAAAAAAAAAAAAAAAAAAAACTACTGTGGAATCGAACCCTGACCCGTGGGTCTGTAAGCGGGTGATCTCATCACCCGGCCGATGTTAAAAAAGAAACTTAATTATAAAATAAAAATAAAAAGACCCTGGTGTGTAAAAAATGCCCAGTTTTGAAGTACATTACTTTGATTCCATTTTGGCTACTGAACCGGATGTTGTTGTTTTTGTATGGACTCTGTTTAGTTCATGACGTGTCCTCAAACGTCTCCGTTCATGATGTGTCCTCAATCGTCTTCAGTGAGAACTGGTTGGTTTACGCTTTGTGTCATTAACGAACTTTTAATTATGCAAATATCTTTACATATTAATTTTTTTTCTCTCGCAAATATTCGTCCGCGATCCAACTGTGGGTCTCATACCCAACACTTTGAGAACATCTTTGTTTTCTTTTTCTTTAAGTCTAAAAAAAACCGACCATTTTTTGTTGATGCTTTTCGTGAAGTCGTGTTGTGAACAAACGGAACAGCTGATGCACACCTTATTCATTTTATTCTAACTGATTCACGTGGTAGTGGATCGTCGTGTCCTTGACTCGTAAAAGAAATCTTATCAAATGTTATCAGATGATATCAATTTTTAATCAATCTTTTTTGTCGTCTCTACTTTAGTTCTTTTTGAGCATTTTCGAAAAAAAAATGCTCTATTGTCCTCGTTTTGCCTGTCTGTCTGTCTGTCCGTCATCATCCTAGATATCAACAACCATAAAGTTCTAGACCCATGATGTATATATCATTTTGTAGGTCTTGGCCTGCCATGTGTGCAGCAAAAGTTCATTTCGCGATCTGACCTCTGAGGGCCGTAAAAGGGGGCTTATAAAGTTCCGTTTTTTACTATATAAGCTATATTAACAAAGGAGCGCCCTATATCTCAGCAACCATAAGTCCTAGACCCATGATGTATATATCATTGTGTAGGTCTTGGCCTGCCAAGTGTACATCAAAAGTCCATTTTGCGATTTGACCTCTCAGGAGCCAAAATATAAGAGTTTGTTATGTACCGTTTGCTTATATTTTAAATATAAATAATAAAAGCTAATCAAAGGGGCGTAATCATTATTTATTTTTGTAACAGTTATTCAACATTGACTTACTTGTCCTTTTAATATCTTTTTTCAGATATATGCATTACACAATTGGATTTACTAAACATTTCCAAAATTTACAAATATTTACTGAAAGATAACATGAAAATGCG
>JAGDYQ010000118.1:361005-376771 GCA_021962125.1 Bulinus truncatus
TATAAATATACCACATCACTTCCCGGTATTCAATCACTGAAGAGGTATTACGTATGATGCTCACTAAGTGCATTACTAATACAATTAGTACAAGTTATTTTAAGACCTAGCAGTGAGTTAACAGTTCTAGGATATAAGTAATATAAAAAAACAATAAGTACTGATGTTATTTACATCATGTTTTCAAGCACACATTAACAAAAACAAGCAATTAAGCCTGTTCCATTCTGGACACAGGACGTGTTAGCGCATTTTCATGTTATGTATCAGTACGTTTGTTAGCTTTCAGTAAATATTTGTACATTTTGGAAATGTTTATAAATTCAATTGTGTAATGCATATATCTGTAAAAAAAATATTATAAAGACGTTTCTTTATATTTGAAAAAAACATTATTTTCTCTTAAATCTAACTACAAGTGGTTTGTGGTTACTGAAATAGGACTCATAATTGAAAACATTCGTAATTGTAGTCATTTAATCGTCCGAAGATTCCGTCAATTGTTCCATAGCTCTGATACTTTCAATTAAACTCAGAACACAAGCTTACTATTTCATTTGATGAGTTTCTTAATAAATCTTGGTGAAACTACGTGCTGCAGTATTTCGCACCAAATGAATGGGTTATTGAACGTACAAGGTGTAGAATGGGGCTATATATATAATATATAAGCCCCTTCGGAGCCCTGAAGCCCGGCCCTCAGAGGTCCTATCGCGAAATAAACTTTTGATGTACACATGGCAGGCCAAGACCTACAAAATGATATATACATCATGGGTCTAGGACTTATGGTTGCTGAGATATAGGGCGCTCCTTTATTAATATAGCTTATGTAGTAAAAAACGGTACTTTATAAGCCCCCTTTTGCGGCCCTCAGAGGTCAGATCGCAAAATAAACTTTTGCTGCACACATGGCAGGCCAAGACCTACAAAATGATATATACATCATGGGTCTAGGACTTATGGTTGTTGAGATCTAGGGTGATGACGGACAGACAGACAGACAGACAAAACGGGTTAAAAAAAAACTCTTGACATACTTTGTACTGACAAGTTAAATATAGCTGTGACGTATTGTCATTGAGTGTTTACAGCCCGAAATATATATATATATATATATATATATATATATATATATATATATATATATATATATATATATAATAGTACACTGTATTCTATAATTCATATAAAATAAGCCATTTTAATGTTTTAGACATACATTTTTTTCATTGATAAGAGAATAAAATTTCCCTCAAGTTCATATTAAACTGGGTAAAAATTTATTATGTTTTCGTTAAAGAAACAATGGAGATAATTTTGTGAAAAGTTAATTTTTTTACATCCAAAAATCTTCACCAAACCCCCACCCGCCTCCACCATGTCAAAAACTAAAAAAAATGTCAAACTTTTTCAGATTCCCCCCACGCCTAAGTTGTTGACGTAAGTAATGGAAAAACCCCTTTTGATGATAGCGTTTGTTCAATGAATGTAGCCACAGACGTTATTAAAGATTGCCAAACTATGCATTTTATGATTACATTTTATTGCTCTTTATTTGAAGAAATCATTATTCCTCTTGTTTAGAAACTATTCTTGCCTGTTTATTTTGTGAAAAGTTAATATCTGAGTTGCGACATGTTGGTATATTGTATTATCAGAGTATCTGCATTTCTATCTAATTGTCTTTATGTTAGAATGCCAGTCTAAATTTGGTCAAGCCACCATTGAAACACTGAAACCACAAAACTAGCTTAATAAGAATATATATATTTATCTGACAATATATATAGATATATATATATATTGCCATAGTTAGCATGTATGAGACGAATCACAGTTATAAAGCACTGGGTAAACTTGGTTGTATAAATATATATATATGTTTATTTATTAATTCTTATTCACGAAAATACATACATGGTATAAATTGATGTGAGATGAGGAATCAAGTCCGTCTGCTTGTCTCTACCAAATCTATCGTCTAATTTTTTATCGTCTGTTTATCCCACTTCCGCTAAACTAAGTGGCCAGATAATTAAAACGATCTCTGTGCCAACTGTAAATTCTCCAGCCTAAACTGATTATTAGATATATATATATATATATATATATATATATATATATATATATATATATATATATCAACAATATTGAATATTTAAGAACGGGCTCTCTCTGGGCTCACAACCGGGGTTTCGAGTTCATTCGAGCCCCAAAGAGCCCGTATTTTAATACTTTTATGTGTCTCTCTTTTTTTGGGGGGGCGGGGAGGGGGAGGGGGCACTGTTCTATATTCTACAGGGGGGCCTCAATAGACCAAAGTCAGCCTTTGAAATAACCTTCTATTTATTTCGAACAATATAACACAATCCTACTCCTCATTATATCAAAAGAGTTTTCGCTAGTATTTCTAGCATTAATTTGTCACACGACTTCTTACAATACATTAGGAATAATTTCTCGCGCAGGCACATTCTGGGTGTCGCGAGAACCGAGCAAATATGCAATTTGAGCCAATCATTTGCAGTACTGTGCTGAGAGCGTGGCAGTTTTGCCCCAGCACACAATTTTATAGGTGTTCCGGGGCACCAACACTTGCAATCTTTGCCGACAAAGCCCTGATCGGGGCAACTGACTTTCGGGCATCGCTCGCTGCAGCTGTACATTAGGTTGGCCAATTTGATGTCGTAAAAACTCAGTCCTTGGCTGGTCCCGATTAACGTTTGATACTTTGAATCCTTCGTCACTATGATTGGCTGTTGTTTATTTTTGGAGAAATCACCCTCTCCGTAGTGCATTTTGTAATCATACGGCAAGCCGTAAGTGTCCACTTTATCCTAGCATTGTTTCTCCAACCCGCTCAACTCTTGGATGCTCTCTTCGGTGATGCTGATGTACTCGTCCCTGTCGGGCCGTGTGTGCTCGTGGTAGAACCCGATTGTGTGCCCAATCTCGTGGATGATTATGCTTTTCCTTCTGCAACCATCGCCCAGGCTGATCCTATTCTGTCTTTCTCTGTTGAGGCCTACTTGTGACCAACAACCGTCTCCTGAGAAAAATATCAAAATATGTTCGTCCAGTAGGGTGGCCTTTCTGAACTTGATGCAGGTAAAATTTTGCCACTCATTTATCGCCTGGTAAATCCTTTGAGTATCCTCATATGTGAAGCTGTTTCGATTTATTATGAAGGGGACAACTTTATTCGGCCATCGCCTCGCCAAATCTCTAATGGCTTTACGTTTCTTTCTAGATGCCCCGTCTTTGATTTGGAACATTTTGTTTTGGTTTTCATCCTGTTATAGAGGTTGTAAACTTAGTTGATTCAAAGCATATTTATAATCAGAGAGATGGATGGATGGATGGATGGATGGAAGGATGGATGGATGGATGGATGGATGGATGGATGGATGGATGGATGGATGGATGGATGGATGGATGGATGGATGGATGGATGGATGGATGGATGGATGGATGGATGGATGGATGGATGGATGGATGGATGGATAGATAGATAGATAGATAGATAGATAGATAGATAGATAGATAGATAGATAGATAGATAGATAGATAGATAGATAGATAGATAGATAGATAGATAGATAGATAGATAGATAGATAGATAGATAGATAGATAGATAGATAGATAGATAGATAGATAGATAGATAGATATTAATCCTACCTTGATTGTTGTATATTGATCGGCTGTTAACATCATGTCCGATAGCTGTATATATCTGGCGGAAATAGATCTCTCTGTTGTGTGTTTTGGGCCCGAAGCTTGTTTATTTATCACATCGCCATTAACCATGCGAGTAGATGCAAATATACAAATCTATGTTGTTGTTGTTTTTAATGGAAATAAATAAACCAACAAAAATTAATTATATAATTTCAACGTCTCATTATGCTTTAAAAAAACAAAACATTAAACTCCCTATAATTACAGACCATCGATTTCAGATGAAGAAAAGTTCAATTATTTTTAGTAGCCGCGGTACCAATAAGGGTTAGTGTGGCTAGTACAATATTGATTGAATATTGAGCTAACGGACACCGATCAGACTCAAGTAAAGTCCCGGCAGAACCGGAACTAGATCCCGGATCACTCGGTTGATCGCCTTACCCCACGGCACATTCGTCCAGTTCATGATAATGCACGTCGTTGTAATCCATAAGTCTGCGAAGCACACTCGAAATTCCTCCCCTCTAGTAATAATGACCAGTGGCGTCACTAGGGGGTGCGGACCACACCGGGTGACACCCTCACAAGGGGTGACACCAAAATGCAAAATATCTAGTTTTAGGCCTATATTCTTATTTTGTACTTTAAAATAATTCAAAGCCGTATTTAATTTTAAAAAATAAATAAAAATATCTCCGATTATTAACAGCAAATGACTTTATAAGGCTTCGAAAAAAATTAATGTCAAATATAAAAATATCTCCGATTATTAACAGACACTGCGTACTTTTTATTATTAATTATTTTAATGAAATTATTGGTATACTTGCACTGACCTATAGATATTAATTATTTATTCTTCTATTGTCGTTGTAAATTTATTTATAAATTTTGCTAAGAATGCTGTATGTCTATGGGGTGTCCTGAGAGGGGTGACACCATGAGTTACCGCACCGGGTGACACCAACCCTAGTGACGCCACTGATAATGACTCCTCTTATAAATTAATATTAACTCTATGTTCAACACTGTGTTTAACTCTATGTTCAACTCTATTTTCAACCCTATGTTCAACTCTGTTTAACTCTATGTTTAACTCTATGTTCAACCCTATGTTCAACTCTATGTTCAACCCTATGTTCAACCCTATGTTCAACCCTACGTTCAACTCTATGCTTAACAACGCTAAAAGTTTGCTGATCTGTTCAGAAAAAATGGGCGGAGTATTTCTAGACAGTTACTGACGTTTTTTGTTCTAATTATTTTGTTGTATCTTCTCTTTACTGGTGACTGGCTAAAACAACACTGTTTTTTTTTTTAAGTGGGTCCCAAACTGTAAATATTTGAGAATCCCTGGCTTACTACAAAACATGAGTCGTTCATTGATGGATTTTTTTTATGTAAATAAAAAACGAGGATTCTAAAATTTCAATATAATGCACGATGCAGGGCCGTCCAAAGGTCGTCGGGGGGGGGGGGGGCTAAGATAAGACGACCATGGCAATAATGTATAAGTTCCACAAAAATATGCAGTATATAAAAAAAAGATAAGTTCCCAAAATTTTCTAAAGTTGCATATAATACACATATGATAAAATACTTGATAAACGCATAATAAACACATAATAGACCATCCCAAAACACATATGAGATGAAGCTACCGTCTAGCTACCGATAAAACCACTACAGCCAAATAGTGGACTTAAAGGATTTCTCCTCTGTTGCCCATGACTGCAACAATCATCGAGGTAAAGTTTATCAATGAAACTGTAAAATAAGGGGAGTTATCTCTTATTCTCTTCCGTACATCTATAAGATTTGTGTCCCTTTAAATACCTAAGACAACGGGAGACATGACCTCAAACAGTTGATAACCATATCATGTGTTAGAATATCTACGTCATTGATCCTATCTGGAAAGAACGGCGATGACGCCATCGAGCCAAATATTAATGGTAACAGCCGTAAAAAGATACCCTTCTATCGGTATATGTCATGCTCATTCAGTGGGTGTTTTCTGTAACGAGCGCGTATTTACAATTCTAAGAATTTAAAAAAAATTAAATCCTGCACTCGTGATTCGTAGATATGAATCTAACATAACTATGACGTCAATAAAAAATAATTTAAATATATACACGGATTTAAAAAAAAAAATAATAAATTTTTAATTGTTTTAGTTTTGAGTAGATCCGAATAAAGTACACTTAGTTGGTAACTCAAGTACTAAACAACTGACATGGAACTATTTTTAACTTTTAGATTTTGCTGCCAACTTTACTCGACGTTTATATATATTTTTTGTGTCTTTAAGAGTATAATTCAACCAAAGAATTTTAAATTTTTGTCGTTCATACCGCAATAGAAATATCGTGCCCCACCCCACCCCCGACCCATTCAGTCTAGAAGGCCGTGCTGGGTCACCGACCGTGTGAGGGTTGCGTTGACCTATCCCAGTTCACGCCTACCAAAGTGACCCGAAGTGGATGTCTGCCTTATTAGTCGCCAATTTAGCATTTTTAATTCAAAATTGTAATTTAGCATTTTTTTTTTTTAATCTTGCATCAAAAAAATTTGGTATCTAGCTTTGGCATTTTTTTTTTTTGGACAATAAATAAGAAAACTGACAAAACATATACATTTACATCTAAATCCAGGCATTGCCAAACTATCTGCTATTAACCACGGCAGTCTCTATTGTAAGACTTATCTAGAAGTGTCCCAGGACTACTAGATGGCGGTGTACCACCAAACTGTGCTCGTAGAAATTTTTTTTTTTTATGTTATCATTGTCTTGTTTAAACTACCCACAACTTTATCATGAGATAAAGGTATACCTGCTGCGGTCGTTTTCGGCTTACGCCCCTGAGATTGAGAGCACACATGTATTGGTCAGTGTCGGACCATTGCTCAGTAAATGGAATGTGTCCCGATCAGACCCTTCTGCCCTCGAGTCTGTCAGCTACGTTTAGAGTCTAGACCAATACATATTTTATGTCAGCTTTTAGTGTAATGCAGGGAAAAAAATCTCTCTCTATCACCCTCTCCTCTTTCTCTATCTCTATCTATCTATCTCTCTGTGTCTCTCTCGCTTTATCTCTCTCTGTCTCTCTGTGTCTCTCTCTCTCTCTCTCTCTCTCTGTGTGTGTGTGTGTCTCTCTCTTTCTGTCTCTCTCTCTCTCTATGTCTCTCTCTTTTTCTGTTTCTCTCTCTGTCTCTCGCACTCTCTCTCTCTGTCTCTCTCTCTCTCTGTTTCTGTCTCTCTTTCTCTCTCTCTCTCTGTCTCACTCTCTCTCTCTGTCTCTCTGTCTCTCTCTCTCTCTCTCTATGTCTCTCTCTATCTCTCTCTCTCTATGTCTCTGTTTCTTCCTCTGTCTCTCTCGCTTTCTCTCTCTCTCTCTCTCTCTCTCTTTCTCTCTCTCCCTCCCTCCCTCCCTCTCTCGTATTCTGTTGGTTACATTTTATTAGGGGTTTGATATAGTCGGACTGGAGTGTTGTACCTACTTTGTAGCTTGTTCAATCTTGCCTGTTGCTAATATAGCTCTTTTATTCGGAGGGGGGGGGGAATGAGAAATAAAAAAAACTTTCGACGATTCTGGTAGAAAAACATGATGAATCAAAGAATGAAAAGTAATGTTAAATTCCTTTAAGCCCCAAAGGACTCATCGGGGCAGATAAATCGCAGAATTCATCTGTAACCTCCGCATGTAAAGGGAGAGTGTGGCTCGCAACACGGCTAGTCGACTTTACTTCCGAAATTAAAAGTCAGATACCCAGGGCTCGGATTTACCGCCGGGGATGCCAGGGATATCCCCGGCAATGAGAACTGTCAGCCCCGGCAGTGCTTTAGTTAATATAATATATATATCCCAGCCGGGGAATGAAATAATAGACATTTATCCCCGGCACTGGTTTTTTCTTAAATCGAGCACTCAGATACCCATTTAAACCTGGGTGGACTTGCGGGACTTTCACCAAATCCCTGAAAATATCCCAAGGTTCACACTTAGTAAATAAAAATACTTTTTGTCACTTTTTTAAGCATTTGAACAAAAAATCTAGCATTTTCTCAACTAAAATCTGACATTTAAAACTGATGTACATTTGGCAAAACTAACCCCCCCCCTTTTCCTCTACCGGTCTCTTCAAATCTCTTTATTCCTCTCTTTGCTTCGCCACATTATTTGAGTTTCCTTGCTGATAACTTCGCCGATGTTTTATTGTCCCTTCATTATTACACTTATTTACGTTGTCCAAGTATTCAATTTCTAATCAAACCTATTTTTTTCATTTTCGCTCATAACAATTATACTTCGTGTGGAGGTATTTTAGATTTATTTACATTATTGAGGTTACCCCCCCTCCATTTCGTCATTTATCGTTACAGACGGGTAAGGATAGGGGGTGGTGAGATTAGAAGAAGGAGTGGGGGGGGGGGGGGTTCAGTGAAGGGTGTAATTGGTGGGTCCGTGTAAGAATAGGTGTATAGATGCCGAACTACGTCGTCGCATACAAATAGGTTCTTTTTTTTATTATTTCTATTTTTATATGACACATAATTATCGCCACAAATAGTTGTCGGCACAAATAGTTATCGGCGCAAATAGTTATTGGCACAAATAGTTATTGGCACAAATAGTTATTGGCACAAATAGTTATCGGCACAAATAATTATTGGCACAAATAGTTATTGGCACAAATAATAATGGCACACATTTACCCCCTTATATTTCTTATTAAAATTTCAAGGCAGTACTCGAAATAGGCTTATATATTTATTTAAACGTTTAATAAACAGCGTATGTTATTGTTTTATGGCTTCCATTCTTCCCATTCGGCTGTAGAAAATATGTAAATGATGCATCTATTATGTTTCTTTCTAGTTGCCCCGTCTTTGATTTGGAACATTTTGTATCTATTGATAAACAGCAGTAATATATATTATAAGAAACAATGCATTGTTTATACTGCACTTGAAAAATGAAAATACTTTCTATTATATAACATAAAGATTCTATGTTAGCTTTGGTTTCGTTTAACTTGTTTTAATATTATCAAAATATAACATGGCATGATGTATTCATGGATAGTCAGAAGTAGTATTCATATAAGTTATAACAAAGACAACATCGAATTTCGTACTGACATGATTGTGGACATAATATCACTTGAACATTTCATACTATTATATATTGGTGTAACTTTATACACAGAACAACTCAGACCAGTGGGTTCAATAACAACACCAATACTTTTATTTATTGCTACAAATTCACTTAACATTGAATCTACACTAACTAAGCTAAACTAATACATCCAGATGGTAAAATCACTACAGGCGACAAGGTAACGAACTTGCTGTCTAAAAATATTTTTTTCCTAACTACTGTCCTTTCACTTTGCTCACTAACCTATATCTAAGGGTCCGAAAAATCCCCGCCCAGTCACGTGACTGGTCTCTCGGCGCATCGTCCTGAATCCTGATGCTAGCGCCAGTTGAGAAGGGGAGGGGTGCGACACGCGTTTCACCCCCATCTCCTATCTACACACCTGTCCAGGTGACGAATGGTGCAGCGTCGTGTGTCAGTAGGAAGAGGGTTACAACAATATATCATTAACATATGCTTTTATAAACGTAATTTTCCCCCATATAAATTATTATGAAACCAAAAAAGTAGCAAAAATAAGATGCAAAGAATCAAATTCATTATTGCACTATAACATAAATGTCACATCTTTTATATATATATATATATATATATATATATAAAAGATGTGACATTTTATGTTATATATATAACATGTTATATATATATATATATATATATATATATATATATATATATATATAAGATGTGACATTTATGTTATAGTGCAATGATGAATTTGATTCTTTGCATCTTATTTTTGCTACTTTTTTGGTTTCATAATAATTTATATGGGGGAAAATTACGTTTATAAAAGCATATGTTAATGATATATTGTTGTAACCCTCTTCCTATATATATATATATATATATATATATATATATATATATATATATATATATACAATGTATATATATTCATCTTTACAAACTTCCAAATAATAAGTCAAAAAAGTGTTCCATCCTCAAAAATTTTCTCGAAATCATACATGTGGTCACACAACTGAACGGGATCACCTTGACACCAGCATTTGCAGTCTTTGCCGACGAACCCATGGTCGGGGCATTGTACCTCAGGACAACTGTCGCCGCATCTGTACAAGAGGTTTGCCTGCTTGATGTCGAAGAAACTCAGCCCTTCGCTCATCCCAATGAGCTTTTGGAACTTCGGATCCTTCGTCAAAATTGTTGGCTTTTCGTTTATTGAAAAACCGTCTTCCTCGTAGTGCATGATGCTTGTGTAGTCGTAAGGTAAGTCGTAAGTTTTAACTTCATTCAAATCTTTTTTTCTGAAATTGCCCGACTCTCCGTCTTTGATGTTCTTTCGATGATGCTGATGTACTCGTCTCTGTCTGGCCGGCTGTGCTCGTGGTAGAACCCGATCGTGTGCCCAATCTCGTGAAGAATGGTTGCTTTCTCTCTGCACCCTTTGCTAAGACTTATCTTATCATGTTCAGCATATCTGACGCCTACGTTTGACCAGCAGCCGTCTTCTGAAAAAATTGTCACGTATTGTTGATCGTGACTGGTTGCTTTTCTGAATTTGATGCAAGTAAAACTTTGCCAATCGGCAATGGCCTTGTGTATTTCTTGAATCTCTTTCCGAGAGAAAGTGTATTTTGCTATATTGTAGGGAACAACTTTGTTAGGCCAGAGTCTCATTGGGCTGCTTACTGCCTTACGTTTTTTTTCTGAAAATCCCATTTTTAACCTGACATTGGAGAGAAAAATATTTCATTTACTTAATATAGACAGACAGTTATGATTATAACACAACGACAGATGGCAGTGATGGCTGTTTGTATGTGTGTGTATGTGTGTTTATGTTGATTTTTTTTATATCGGTGTTCGTGAAATAATTTTTGAATACGTACATTAGTGATAAATACTGAGTTGACAGAGGAAGAATGAAAGTGAGTGATCGATGTATCGATGTATGTATATAAAGTTACAATCAGACAATCAGAGAAGTAGGCAGACAGACAGACTGGACCGACTGACTGATCAACAGAGAGATAGACTGACGGACAGACAGATAGATAGACTGACAGACAGACAGATAGATAGACTGACAGACAGACAGACAGATAGATAGATAGATAGATAGATAGATAGATAGATAGATAGATAGATAGATAGATAGATAGATAGATAGATAGATAGATAGATAGATAGATAGATAGATAGATAGATAGATAGATAGATAGATAGATAGATAGATAGATAGATAGATAGATAGATAGATAGATAGATAGATAGATAGATAGATAGATAGATAGATAGATAGATAGATAGATAGATAGATAGATAGATAGATAGATAGATAGATAGATAGATAGATAGATAGATAGATAGATAGATAGATAGATAGATAGATAGATAGATAGATAGATAGATAGATAGATAGATAGATAGATAGATAGATAGATAGATAGATAGATAGATAGATAGATAGATAGATAGATAGATAGATAGATAGATAGATAGATAGATAGATAGATAGATAGATAGATAGATAGATAGATAGATAGATAGATAGATAGATAGATAGATAGATAGATAGATAGATAGATAGATAGATAGATAGATAGATAGATAGATATTAATCTCACCTTCATTGGAACATTTTGGTCATCTGTCAACATCATATCTGACTCAAATAAAACTCCATTGGGCGTGACATCTCCGTCTGCTACATTCATAATTTGTTTGCCAATTGTAGCCCCACTACTAATCATGTCAGTATTGCCAGTTATCACGACCTATGTTTATAAATTGAAATGACACAAGTTAAAACCAACTAACCTGTTGTTGACACATAATTTGGCGTGCCGTCGCCGACCCCAACCTCCACCACAAGAAAGAAAAAAAAAAGACCACGCTTGAAAGGCAGTGTGATCACACCTCGGCCAACCCGTATATTGTCTTTGTTATATACTTAGTCGGGTAGGAAGGAGGGGGGGGGGGTAAAATTTGTTATCTTAAGTTATAACATGTAGCAGACGTGGGTAACTATTTTGTTTTTAGAATGTATCACTGTTACGTTACATACAACAGGGGGCAGGCATTCTACAGCAGGGGGCAGGCATTCTACAGCAAGGGGCCAGGCATTCTACAGCAGGGGCCAGGCATTCTACATCAGAGGCCAGGCGTTCTACAGCAGGGGCCAGGCAAGAGCAGGGTGGGCTATGTAATACATTTTACTAATTAGAACAAATAAGCAGAGGGGCCCAGACAAAACGCGGGGGGGGGGCTGGCCCACCTGCCCCCCTGCACGCTACGGGCCTGGTTACATATTAAGTGTTCGGCCCCTTATAAAATCAAGAAATAAACATTTCAATACTTCATACATGAGTGTAGACGCGATGAAATTGATTATATATCTCACGTCTGTAAAATAAAGATGGGGTAATAAAACAGAGACAAAGAACTGATATTCGGATAAATAATATTTTTGAACTCATGGGAAGAAACATGAGAGACAAATTAGTGTCAGATAGAAATGACCATCTACCACTGTCCTCCACCTCAGAATTCAAGAGGTGTCCACATATGAGGTATATGCAGTGGCGTCACTAGGGTTGGTGTCACCCGGTGCGGTAACCCATGGTGTCACCCCTCTCTTGACAGCCCGGTCTCCATATTTTTTTTCCAGAGACCGTATATATGTGCGCATGCGCGACTTTATTATTTTTTTTTCCGTTTCCGGGGTCAGGATTTTAGCGATAATTGATATCTATAGGTCAGTGCAAGTATAATAATAATTTCATTAAAATAATAAATAATAAAAAGTACGCAATGTCTGTTAATAATCGGAGATATTTTTATATTTGGCATTAATTTTTTTCGAAGCCTTATCAAGTCATTTGCTGTTAATAATCCGCACCCCCCCGCACCCCCTAGTGACGCCACTAGGTATATGAGAGCCACATTCCTAATTTTCCATTTAGCGAATAAAACAACATGATAGTCAATATTAAATCAAAATGAATAAATTAAGGTGGGTAAGGCACATAGAAAAAATGAAAAACAACAGAGGTCCAAAAGCAATATATACGGCAACAACCAATGAGAAAGGCCTATGAGCAGACCAAGAAGCAGATGGTTGGAGGAAGTGGAGAAAGAGCTTAAAGCCATAGGAGTGAGAGATTATAGGAAGAAGACCATGAATCGGAAAAGTGGAGAAGAGTAGTATGGCAGGCCATTATCCAAGTATCGCATTAGAAAGGTGAGCACATTCCACTTTGAAAATTAAAAGTACCTTAATTTGAGAACTTGTGTGTTGATGGTAAGGCCTACTCGAGGAGATATTTTCGTACCCATTGGGGTACAAATACGAAAAAGGTTAAGAACCGCTAGCGTTGAACATGTTGATGTATTTGAAGTCAAATCATCACCAAAAATTTCATTGATGATTTTTTTTTTATTCATCAGGGCCAACCTTACGAATTGTGGAGCCCAAATTAACCGATGCTTGCGAGGCCCCTCTTCTAATTTTTTTTTTACAATAACAACTATTGCTATAGATATAAATGTAAATTGCGCCCCCCCCCTGCCAGGTGCGGGGCCCAATTTGGAGCAATTGGTCAAATCGGCCTAGGGCCGGTCCTAGTTTAGATTTCATCATGAATAATGCGCACCATTTTTTTTTCTGCACTAAAATAGCGCCATGTTATCCATAGTGAACCCCCCCCCTCCCTTCCCAAGGAATTTATAACTAAAGATGGGACGAGGCCAAACGTTATACTGATTTCTATACATTACAGTTTCATATCTAAACGGCCGATCTGATTCCAAAGCCCCCCCCCTCCCTCCCCAAACCTTCTATTATGATTCCGACTTGCATAGCTAGTAGACATTATAGAATGTCGTGCTTTAAAAAATCGGTTTCTGATGCTAATACGGATAACCCAAAATGTTCACAGATTTCTGTTTTACAAATACATATGGATCAATTTACCACTATATCTCCCGTGGTTCCTCCATGGCCATTGCCATATCGGTGGGGATTGAAAGAAGGGCACCGTAAAAACCGTCCTTCTAGTGGTTTATGCGATCTAAGAGATTTCATATCATCCTTACATGGACTTCATACACAACTTATTGAAACACGTGCTTATCAAACCAACCTGGATAAAAGTCGGTTGGGGCCCCAATGCGAAAATGAAAATATAGGAGCCCCTACTAAAAGAGCAGGACTTGCGGGGTTGTGGGTGCTCTCAAAAGTCGGGGACAAAGGCGTGCGATGTTTGACCACCCTTTATATATATATATATATATATATATATATATATATATATATATATATATATATATAAAGTAAAGTTACCTTAGCCATTTAAGGCCATCGGGGCAGATGAAGTGAAGAATTCATCTGTTTCTATAGCCTCGGCATATGAAGGGATTGTGTGGTTAGCAAAACGTCCGGCCGCCTTAACTTTCCCATCTAGTCAGGTACCTATTTATTTACAGCTGTGTGGACTTGTGGGACGACTTTTTGAAACTAATTTCACCTGGAAAAATGTCCATGTTTCTCACCGACGATTGAACTCAGGACTATCATGTCTACAGTCCAGTATCTACACCACTCGAATATATATATATATACACAGTGCTTTTTTGTGACGGTACAAACCAGTACAGCGTACCGGCAACTTTTTTCAATGTGGGGGAAAAAAGTATTATTTTTCTTGTATTTTAACGTTTATTATTAATTTATAATATAATTAATTTGTTAAAAGTGAATTATCTTGAAATTTGCGCAATAAGAACTAAACTAGACGCTGGGTTTTAGCTAAAATTCAGGCAATCCATCAATGAGTACCGGCACTATATATATATATATATATATATATATATATATATACAGCCCCGTAGCTAAGGGGGGTACTGGGGGCCCCCCTCCAGCTAGGTGTGGAGTGCCCCCCCCCCGCTTAAAAAGAAGAAAAAGTGGAAAAAATAAAGAAAAAGTAACTAAAATGAGAAGGTACCCCCCTTGCTGGGTATTGGTGCCCCCTGCTTACTTTGACCTGGCTACGGGCCTGTATATATATATATATATATATATATATATATATATATATATATATAGCTTAGAGAGAGAGAGAGAGAGAGAGAGAGATTGAATACGTACTGGCTTCAACTCGCGAGTACAACGTTTTATCGGAGTCCAAATTTTCTATTGAAAAAGATAGTGAGCCTTTTGAAATAAGATTAGCATTCCATACATTTTTTCAAATTTAAAAAAAAAAAAAATCAATATTGCATTTTGGTGTTTTTTTTTTCCATTTTGAACCGACGATGTGCCGTTAGATATAGTTATATAGATCAGTGGGGGGGGGGGTTAATGAGTGATTTGACTTTGGTTATTTGAGTCTTCATTTAATTTCACCATCTCACATCACTTCAAAGCCACTTTATGGAAACAATCTATGGAAATAATGCAATAAATTTGACCTTAGTCAACAGTTTACATTTCCCATCACCTAATAATGTCACAAATATTAAAATTCTTACTGATTCAAAATTCATTTAACTCACTCTGTCGTTTTCGTCGCAGTATAAGCAGAAAGTAATCTACCAAGTTATAAATCTTCTCAGAGGTCAATCTTATTTGAGAATTCCTTTGCCCTATATAAAAAAAATATAGAAACAAAATAAAAAAATGGGCGGTGGAGGTGGGCATGCACCCCATGATGTTCCAGACTGGAAGATTTATAAAGCTGAAGGTATCCCACAACTTGATCGCCTTCAGAGAAGATTGGGCGCTCTCGGATTAAAGGATCCATGGATAAGGTAATCAATCACATTCATTCAACCAAAATTCAAAGACAATGGCCACGTATTTTATTAATAGTTTGTTGTGTACGTTCATAATTATCGCATCTATACATCCTTATAAAGATGGGTTACATATGTTATAGTTATGACAAT